>JANBOH010000236.1:0-23848 GCA_027478445.1 Coemansia asiatica | reverse complement strand
AGGTCAGCAGGAGCAGCAGCCGGAACAGCAGCAGCAGCAGCAGTAGTGATCCTAGTTTCCCTATTGCTGTAGTTGTACCATTTACTTAGTAATAAATAGGCACTTTTAGCACTTATTGTATCCCATGTTCATTGCTCAATAAATGTTTATTTTTTGTTTGGATACTTTTTATTGAAACAATTTTAAAATTAAAATTTTATTAGAAAAAATCATATTTCATTTTTACTCGCGCGCATTCGTATTGCTTGAGCCATTTGACATTTGCTCCTAGATCATGAGCAGCGCTGAAAACAAAGCTGGGATTTCTTATAAACTGGCGAGCACTAAACACCGCATCTGCAAAATTGCTCTCTAGCAGGTCGTTAGCCTGTTTGCCATTTGATATCAGCCCTGCAGCCCCAAAAAGCATTCCAGGTGTCTCCCTTTTGATAGATCCAACGATCTGTGCTCGGGATTGCGGATCCATCGATAGCTTGGCATTAGCAATGTTTCCCCCTTGTGAAACGTCGCAAAGATCGACGCCTTCGGCAACAAGTATTTTGACCAGTGCCAACGTCTCTTCAAAGGACCATCCTCCCTCAGCACCCTCGAGCGCTGAAACACTGACAAACAGGGGCTTCTCTTTAGGCCATACGGCGCGTACATGTCGGACAGTTTCTACAAGTATCCGTATTCTATTTTCAAAAGAGCCACCATATATATCTGTTCTCTTGTTTGATAATGGTGATAGGAACTGATTCAATAGGTTTCCATATGCCGCATGGATATCAATAAAATCGAATCCTGCCTTTTCTGCACGTCTAGCAGCATCTGCAAATGCCTGCTGTATCGCTTGTATTTGAGCAATGCTCAATTCCTTGGGCATCCAGAACTGATTGCTAAATGCTATTGCAGACGGCGCATAGACTCTACTAGGCCAGCCTCCTTTGTCGCGGTCTAATGTGCAAGGCTGATCATCCTGATACTCGTCAAGTGGGATGCTGCTGCCCAATCGACCACTATGACTTAGCTGGACTCCTACTGTTGCGCCATATCTATGAGCAATATCAACGATATTGCGCAATCCGTCAATATGCGCGTCTTTCCAAATTCCTAGACACTGAGGAGTAAGTCTGCCCTCCTCGAGTACGCCTGTAGCCTCGACCATGATCAGCCCAGCACCTCTCATGGCAAATTGGCCGTAGTGCAGGATATGAAAGTCCGTCGCAAATCCGTTGCCGTCTGCAGAGTACATGCACATAGGGCTAAGCCAGAGCCGGGTTTTAATTGTGCATCCTCTAATTTTTAGAGGTCGAAAGAGTTTTGGCGTTTCATCTCTGTACCTGTCACTAACAAATCCTTGCTCTATTTCGCGCTCAGTTGTTACTTTGGCTGATCCAGGAAGAGGGCTCTGACCTTGCATACTTTTTTGAATACAGTTGAGAAATAAAGAAATAAATTGAAAATATTGTATTTACCAGCTAAAAGCGTTCAAAGAAGTGCAAGAAACAAATATTGCTTTTTTTGGGTTGTGACATCACTTAGTTAAACAGCACATTTTTTGTCACACAAATCCAATGAAGCTTGATCCAATGATCAGATCGAATCATCAATTCTTTTATGTAATGTTTTCAAAGAGAAAAAAAAAATAGATATACATCAAACCATCCAAAGAAAGTATTTTAGCATTTTGTTCTTGTTTTTTATTTCACACTGTATTCCTGTTTTCTTTTTAAAATTTAATTAGGGTATTCCAAATCGAAAATTCAAATGGTATGCAGCGATGTTTTTAATTGTCGTTTATAGTAGTGATACGCTTATTAGTTAATAGGAATTCTTGACACTAACTATTATTCTTTTGTTTACTTAAACTTTTTGCACATAGGAGTCTATTATAACCTCGCATGCCAAGGAAATTGGCAAACTGGAACGTACCGGAGCGCATTCGCATATCCGTGGACTGGGACTGGACGACAAGCTAGAAGGGCGGAGCAACAGCCAAGGAATGGTTGGTCAGCTCAAGGCTCGTCGCGCTGCTGGAGTCATTGTAAAAGTGATAAAGCAGGGGAAGATATCTGGTCGTGCTGTTATGATGGCAGGAGCACCGGGAACAGGAAAGACTGCTATTGCTATGGCGATGGCGCAGGAGCTCGGAGATGTTCCGTTTACCTCGATTGCAGCGTCAGAGGTGTTTTCTCTCGAGATGTCAAAGACTGAGGCTTTGACCCAGGCATTCAGAAGGTCGATTGGTGTGCGCATCAAGGAGGAAACCGAGATTATCGAGGGCGAGGTTGTGGAGATCCAGATTGATCGCTCGGTTACTGGCGTCGGGCCAAAGACTGGTAAGCTGACTTTGAAGACTACCGATATGGAGACTATCTACGACCTTGGCCAAAAGATGATCAACTCGCTGACCAAGGAAAAGGTTATGGCTGGCGATGTTATCCAGATTGACAAGGCAACTGGTCGCATTACGCGTCTTGGCAGGTCGTTTACACGTGCTCGCGACTTTGACGCTACTGGTCCAGATGTGAAGTTTGTCCAGTGTCCCGAAGGCGAGCTGCAGATGCGCAAGGAGATGGTGCACACTGTCTCTCTGCACGAGATCGATGTTATTAACAGCCGCCAGCAGGGATTCCTTGCGCTGTTTTCTGGAGACACTGGAGAGATAAAGACAGAAGTAAGAGACCAGATAAACCAAAAGATATCCGAATGGTGCGAGGAAGGCAAGGCCGAGATTGTTCCTGGAGTAAGTATTGGTTTATTATTATATTGGTTTGGCTTGCTTTAAAAGGTTAGAGCTGCCTGTTTTTTTTGTTTTTTTTTTGTTGTTGTTGTTGTTTGCTATGCACTAAAGAACATTGAAAAGGTATTTCTCTTTATTTATGTTTTTTTTCTATAGGTTCTTTTCTTAGATGAAATTCATATGCTTGACATGGAATGCTTCTCATTCCTCAACAGAGCATTGGAGGACAACATGGCGCCTATTGTCATTATGGCTTCTAACCGCGGCGTATCGCGTATTCGCGGAACCAACTACCAGTCGCCACACGGCGTGCCTATCGATTTCCTGGACCGCCTGCTTATTATCTCGACGCAGCCATACAACGACGACGAGATCAAGCAGATTCTAAAGATACGCTGCGACGAGGAAGAGGTGGATATGACCGAAGATGCACTGGCAGTTCTGACCAAGGTTGCCTCAGAGACATCGCTGCGCTATGCTATCCATCTTATCTCCACAGGACATCTAGTTGCTCAGAAGCGCCAGGCTTCCAAGGTTGATGTTGTCGATATCAAGCGTGTTTACTCGCTGTTTATAGATGAGAGTCGCTCGGTTCAGTACATGAAGGAGTATCAGGATGAGTTTATGTACAATGAGATGGCGCCAGCTCAGAGCAACGATATGGCTGTAGATCAGACCGTTGCTGGGTCAGCTTGAATAAACATTAATTACTTTTTGTTTGTCTAACATTAAAAACAACTGATATTTGAGTTTAATTTTTTTATAAAAAATGTGTATGAAAAATAAAAAAAAAGCTATTAGTAAAAAACGACGCTGTAAAAAGAAAAGCAGGGAAAGAGGCAACTTGAGAAACAGTACACATACAAAGGGCAGATTTATAACCAGAGCCAGCGAAAAAAAAAAGTAATTTCTCAATCTATAAAGTCTTACAAATGGCTGTGCTGCGACTGGCTTGGGTAGCTCTGAACAGCGTGTTGTTGCTGTTGCTGGTTGAAAGTAGCAGTAGCGCTTGTGGCTGTTGAAGAGGAAGAAGTGGGCTCAGGAATAATGGAGTAGGCTGAAGTGATGGGCCAGGGCGAGGGATCGGTGCTGAGATATCCAGCGCTAAAAGCATTGATGGACATGCTGTCATTGGCAAACACATTGATATTGGAGGTGTCAATCATCGGCAGACTGCTGTCTATGGTGGAGTCGGACAGTGTTTTAGCGATAGTTACCGGGTTGGATACCAGAGAGCTAAAGCCCGCGTCTGCGCTAGTAAACGCAGAAGACGTATCGAGGGGCAGCGACGCAGATATGCTGGTCAGAGACCGGGTATGCTGGTGGTGCTGGCCCTGGTACTGGCTATGCATCGAAGCAGAAGACGACGATGGGTCTGCCTGCGTGGTAAAGTCAGCAAGAGGAAAGTTTGGATTAAGCGGGATAAGCATGGGAGACCCCATATTGTTGCCGCTCATATAGGGACTTGCGCCGCCAATGGTCGAGGAAGATGTGCTATTGTTGTCCATCATCTGAGGCGCGGTAAAAGTAAACTCGTAGGACGGTGGTAGTTGCTGCTGCTGCTGCTGCTGCTGATAATGGCCTTGGCCTGGATAGACCTGGATGGAGCCAGTAAAGGCGCCTGCGCCCATGGACCCGTTGTTGACTGCCGAAGCCGCGGCCATATATGCATTCGACTTTTTGCTGGCCAGGTGCTTGCGCAGCTCTTGCGAAATACGGCGCTTGGCACCAGAGCGAGTAAATCCTCCGGGGGGCAAGGTGTGACTGCGACGGCGACCAGCGTTGAACCCAATAGGATTTCCATCCAGACCAAAACCCAGCCCAAGGCCATTGATGCTGGAGCCGCCCTGTGTCTCTGCATGAGGAGCAACCGATGACCGGCCAGGCACGCTCATCGACGAAGAGCTCATCGTGTCCGACAGAGCCTCGCCATCAGAGCCAACCTCGCTCTCTGTGGCAGCTGCGCTCTTGGCCTTGTTCATGTCGTAGACGCGCTTTTCCTCCTGATACTTTCTGCGGAATGCCTCCTTGAGCTCTTCAGGCTCTGTGCGCCAGCACTCGCCAGCCATGCGCGAGATCTCTGTCTGGCTGATTTCAGGATGCAGGCGCTTGAGCTCGACGATTTTGTGGTTGCGGTACTTGATAAAGGCGTTGGTAGGCTTGTTTGACTTGTCCTTTGGCGGCCTGTTTCTGCGTCTTGGCTGACGGATTTTGCGCAGCTCATGCAGCACATAGTCGACGTTGGTTGAGTTGGGAATGAAAACTAGGCAGTGACCTGGCACATGCTCGATGAAAGAGGCGCCGTCGGCAGCATAGAACTGGCGCACCTTTTGCTCCATGACTTTGGCTTCGTTTTGATCAATACTGTACACGGCGCAGTCGGCGTGGTGGGTGACAGTGGAGGAATAAAATATTTCAGAAGATGGTGCTGTGGTCAGATTTGAAGTAGTTGAGGGCGCAGGCGATGCATTTATAGGCGCCACACTGGGAACACGCATCTGTGGCGAAGCACTTAGTGATGCGGTCTGAGAGGCCAGGACAGCAGACAAAAGCGACGACGCTTGGGGGCTGCCTGAGCGTCCCGTGAGCATGGCAGGATGCTGCTCATGCTGTTCAGCATTCTGATCGGTTGCATACGGGAAGATGTTGTGATTGCTCATTTCAATTGCAATCTTGCTGATAGACTCTTGCGTGCGTGCGTGTGTGAACGATTGTGCAAGAGAGAGAATGTGTGTGTATGTGTGTCTGCGCGAGAAAAAGCGGCAATTTTTGGCTGTGCGTTGCTGTAGCGTACTATGCCGTGCTTTGGTATGCGACAGCAGCAGCAGAAGAAAGAAGATGGGGAATTGTAAAATAAAGAGAGAGCAGATAGTATAATACGCCTTGTACAATTGTGCAAAGTGAATAGGAGCAGCCGCTATACAGACAGAGTTCAATTGAAGCAATAGCAGTGGACGTGAAGAGCAGCCGATTGTACAATTGAGAGGATAGACAGGGGAATGATGAGGCAAGACGCAGATGATAAGACGATGGATGTGGCAGCAATTTATGAGAAAAATAAAAGAGTGAGCGTGAGCGCAGTTATAAGAAGCCAAGAAATAAAAAAGATATTGCACTTGTTTCCGGCCGCCTTGCTTTAATACAAACAATGTGTGCGTTCGAATAAAGCCGTCGACCCGGGCCTGCACTTTTTTATGACCTCTAGAAGTAATGAACACGCCTGTTCTCGAGCAGAAAAAATGAAGACGACGCTTGCGACACTAAAACGGACAGGAGAAAAACAGAAAAAAATATATGTGAAAAAAATGTCAGGGGTTGGTGCCCATCCCTTGTCACCCTTCGCATTTACAGATTGCTGGATAGCCGAAGCGACGTCGCCTGTGTCGCTGGTTGATGGACAAGACAAAAAAACAGGATTTTTCAATTATTTGGCGAATACTTGTCGGTCAGGCAGACAAGTAGACAAACAGGCAGCCATGTATACAAAAGCAGGTGAGCAGGGGGAAGGTGGAGAACAATTGCTGTCGATGGATTGTCTTCTCATGCCTGGCTCTTGCAGCTGGGACATACGTGCGCATATGTGGCACACAGCCCTTCCCGCATGTCTATTTTGCAATCCACTCAAATAAAATAAAGGAACTTGTCCATTGCTTTGTCTCTGTGCATGATGGCATAAACAAATATACATGTATACATGTATGGCTGCAATGGCCGCGCGTGCCATACACTAACTATACAGTCTGTCTGCATTGTCTACTAGGCTATTGCTCATCCTCCTTTTGGCAACAGCCCTGACAAAAGAAATTAACGTGAATGTAAACATTGAGCAACAAAAAAGGCAACATTCAATAAACAAACAACTAAGGCTAAGTGCACATCCGGAAATGTTTGCAAGCGGTCCATTGCACTATTGCACTTATCAACACAAACCGAATCTTTCAATCCAAAGAAAATTCAGTCTTTTTTTTTCTTCTATTTTGCTTTGATAATGCTCTTGTTTATTTTATTTTATCGGTACTTTATTTTGGGATATGCTAAAATAAAGCACAGACATCAAATCCCTTCAGGAACAAGTTTACAACAATGGAATGCTGCTGTATTTCTTATAGATGTTGCAAAAAAACACCATCCATTAACTAATTGTCGAAATAAAATTTACGCATTTGTTTGTTGCTGGAAGCATGAACACACACATACATACACACACACATATATACAGACATCTACACAAGTGGCAGTTCTCTTATTTTTTTTTCTTCAGGGATATGCTGTAGATTAGGGCAATATTTTATGCATGGATGTACATTGCATATGCGAATGCTTCTCCATCTACATTTTTTACTTGTTTTTTTTTAATTCCCACCATCATTCATGCATTCACTATTTGGCAAATGCTGCTGAATTCATGATTGTCATGTATTTCCAAACAAACGGAGCTGTGGCGAGTGCGAACCAATAGCCAGCGCAGAAACAGTGCATGATGTCCCAGCTGATGTGGCGGAAGCAATCATGTCCTGCTTGCATGCTGCAATTACAATGGCACCGCTGCCATGTTTTTTTGTTTTGTTACTAGCCGACCCCGCTGAAAAAAGGAAAAAAATGTTTGTAGATGAAGGTGTCCATGTGAATATATGTGTCTATATGTGTCTGTATGTGTCTATATGTGTCTGTATGCATATGCAACCTATCATGTGGCCACTATATGCATCGGCCAGTTTTATTTTTCCTGTGGCGAGTGAGAATCTGTGGCGAGTGAGGAAGACGACTTTGAGTACTAAAGAAATATAGCATAAATCGCTTTGTGGATGCAAGTGAGATGGTCACTGCATTGTGGCAATTTCCGTCATTATTTGTGTTTCTCGGTTGGCCTTGTTATTGTGGCTTGAATAAATAAAAAAGCAATATTTTTTTCGTAAATGGAAAAAAAAGCAAAGGACATAGATGCATTTGTGGCCTATCCATGTCTTTTTTTTTGCTTCTATTGTGCTTATTGCTTTGCTTTCTATTCAGCGTAGTAAGCATGTGGCAACAACATACACGCACTCGCCACATGCATGAAAACATTTGTCTTTGACGAGAGGTTTTTTTTAAGGAATTAAGCGCCTAGAAAGTAAAATAAGAGCATGTGGTTGATCGCTTGCAACCTGGGCTTTTTTAACATTTTTAATTGATAATTAAATAACGAAATTTGATTTTAGGTCTGCTATTTTGGATACAAATCACAAAGGCTGTTTTTTTATTGACAAACAATAACTATTTAACTTTCTTAATAAATAATATTTAGATTACAATAAAGTATGCGAGTTGGGATTCATGTTGATATGTTTATTGTTTTGTAAAGAAAAAATGACGTACAAATCCAAATATCGGCTCTCTTGGTATCGAAAATAAAGAATACTAAGGTTCTGTTTGCTTCCAGTTCATCATCTCGTATCTTTGCTTTAAAACCCAATATACATATCCTATTTTTCTTCTCTGTAGATGCAGTATAAATTTTTTTACAATTGATTCCATATCATTTTTTTGGCATAACTCTTAATTAGATTCAAAACAAAAATTGCTATCATTTACTAATGTATTGATTTAAACAATTCAATTTGCATATATGCAAACAAGTTGGAAGCACATTCGTTCTTTCCTTTTTAGACAAATTGACACTGTTTTACCCAACACTCAACAAAAAACATACAAAGCGCCCTTGGTTGCAAAGAACACAACGTGTGCATCCATATGTCGGCGCGGACCATTTATCAGCCATGCTTATTATTTTTTATCTTGTGTCTATCCAGCATGCTAGTCAAGTAAACAAATCAATTGACGCCTTCTTTCGACACCAAAAATATGCATAAAATGGAAAGAATCGTTCTAATTTCTTTTATTTTTATTTTTTTTGCAGATCCATGATATCCATGAATGGAAAGTGGTTCAAACATTTATGTCAAAGTCCAATTTTTTTTGCGAACTTATAAATCTATTACATGTTACATTCATTGGTCGTGCGCTAATTGGCTAAACCGAATAATCCAAATCATATCCTTAATTTGAGCGTTTCTAAATTTAGAAATGTGAATGCTCAAATCGACATTGTGAATGCCAACTACATTATCGAGTATGCTTTAATTTCCTTCCTTTTTAGTAGTTCCTTGGTCTCTCCGGATGCCAAGAGTTGTAAGATTACTTGACACTGAACAAATGTTTTGTACTTTTTTAGTTTTTTTTTTTTTTTAACAATTCCTGGGACTCGGGAACTGGAACAGCATGGTCAAGAGTCAAATTAATGCACATCTAACAATCATGTGTGACCAGGACAAATATAACACCATGTGCAAATTAACGCACCACAACAACACGTCTAATGTATAGAATTGCATTACTTGATTGTTATTGCTTGTTTTACTTTGTCTTGCTTTTTTCTCAGGCAAATTCGACAAAAAAACCCCTATTTGTAATTAAAAAGAAATGTGAACGTATAAACTCATAGAAAACAAAACAAAAAAATAAGGCTGACACCAAAACACTGGATCTACATTATTAATAATTTGTCGACTGCGTTTAAAATTTGAACAAAAAAGAATTGCGATATCATTACGAATGCATATATGCTAGAACTTGTTTAGGTTGCTGATACGTGCAAATCTGAATCTAAAGCCAAACTTAAAATTTTGACAAAAAGAATGATTCAAATTTTTTTAAAAAAAAAAGAGCATTGATCAATCTTTTTTACTTGGGAACTTCAAGCAAGTTTTCCTTAGTTTCATTTGAATCTTGTTTTTTTTTCGCCCGATATAGAATGACTTCATTAAGCCTTTCAAGCGACACTCAAACAAACACACAAGCAAGCAAGTAGACAGCCCATTACAACCATGAAATTTAAATGCAAAAAATATAGTAAAAGACGGACTAGGCTATGCTGGTATATATGACATATTCTTGCAATGAAAGAAACACAAATGAATGGTGAAATGTGCTTATGACACGATGTGATATTAGGTTTTCCTAATTGTTTTTTTTGCGGAAGCCTTGTTGACAAAACGATGTATAAACAACGGCTACACATTTACTCAAAAGAGGTTTGTACATGCAGCTCTTAACTGCAGCTGGTGTATCTTTTTTCATGCGAATAATTCCGGCTTTGTCTTCTCCACGCATCCAAGTGACATAAAAAATAGATTTTCCTTTTTGCGGTTTCCCTCTTTCTTAAAAAAGCTTTCAATTTATGCATGGTTTGTGCCGTTTATTTGCATTCTTACAAACAAATGCGAGAATAAAAGCACTATATGTATATGAAACATCAAGTAACACAGAGAAACAAGTGTAAATCTATCCATTTTTATCTTAATCCAAAAGAGCGGCATGAAAGGATAGTCCAACATCTTTCATTTTTGGGTCCTTTGCACATGGCACCTGGGCATTCACGTTTGTTACACGACACTTTATGTATGCCTTCACAGTATAAAAAACTTTTTTGTTTAATTGGTCTTATCGTTTTATCCTTTTTTGCTTATTTCCTTTGGGCATATCGACACACACACACATTGGCTTTATTTGCTTGTATGTTTGTTTGCCATTCCATTTATGGCATCATGTATACAAGGTAATTTATTTCAGAGACAAAGAGAGTTTTCAAGTTCTTTCTGCCATTTCATGGTGAAAGATGAAAGAAAAAATATAGATTTATTTTACAGTACATTGCATTTTTGTGTGTTTTCTTTATAAAAATATGTTTTTACTTTATATAGTATTACTAACCAAAACAGATATAAATAGTATCATTTGCGTCTTGTCTTTTGCTTACATCTTTCTTTCCAACAACGACAGCGATAGTAACAGCAACAGTAACAGCAACAACATTCCTTTGTCTTTTCTTTTCTCTTTGCATAGTATCTTTAAAAAATTTGTGCCTTTACCTTGTCCTCTCCGTTCCGCTGTAAAGAGCTTCCTTTCAAAAAAAAAAATTAAAATGTTCGTTTCGGTCTCCGTCTCGTTTGTCAACAGCTTTGACGTTTTGGTCATTGATGACAATGGTATCATTTCCAAGGAAGATGTAATAATGGGCTAATCTTTAAAGCATGCCTATCTATCGATCTATTTGCTTCTGGCTTTATCTGCGATTTGTACAAAAAAAATTAGCGATGATTTGTGTTGTTTTTTGCCGCTCTCAAAATTTTACCTTTTTTCCAAGTTTTCCTTTTTAGTTTATCACACTTGAATATATATTTAAAAACTTTTTCAACATTATGCGATCTGTGAAAATTATCGGTTTGATCCAAGCTGTTGGGTGCCGCAGCAAAGCATTCAAGTAAAAAAAGACAAATTGAAAAAAAAAATTGATTGCCTAAATTGAAAAGTCACAAAAACGAAGCTAATTTTTTTCATTTTTCTTTTTCTTTTCTTTTTCCTTTGCAATTTTTTTCATTTATTCTGACATATTGTTTTTTTTTTTGCTTTTTTCTTTTACTTTTGCAATTTCAATCCGTCGAGCACAATACAGAGCAAAAAAATAAAAAAGAAAGACAGATTAAGAATGAGCGAGCAGTTAGACCAGAAGAAAATTCAACAGCTAATTCAATCGCATGTCCCTGGAGTTGACGAAATCATTGTCGAGTATGTGCAAGGATATCTGAACGATGCAGCGGCCACGATACTCAGCACTGGAAAAGCAGATGAAACCGAGGACCCGATAGAGGATCTCATTAGACCGATGCTAGAGGACGCAGGCGGTGGCGCCGGAAAAATCGATGCTTTGTGCATCAAGCTGTCGGGACTTTTGAGCGAGGTCGAGCATAAGGCGGATGCACAGAAGCGGCCGTCTCTGGAAAAGCTGGCAGCGCCAGTCAATATGATTGCGCAGCGTGCGCAGATCAACAAGGCCACTAGGGCGCATGCGGGGGGCACAGATCTTGCGCATACAAAGGGTCGCTCGGTTGCGAGCCAGGTAGATATCAAAAAGCTGCGCAAGGCCGAGGCGCGCATTGCGGCCAAGATGGAGAAGCGCGGTATAAAGTCGCGCTACGAGGCATCCAAGCTTATCAACGAGAACCCGCTGGACGACGATGATTTGCTGATGAAGGTCAATCCGATTCTTGATTATACATCGACTCGCGATAAGATCAAGGATATCAAGGTCGAGGGCTTTGACATCTCGTATGCTGGCAAGCGCATCCTAACCAACTCCAATATCCACCTGGTCTATGGCCGCCGCTATGGTCTGATTGGCCGCAACGGTATCGGTAAATCCACGCTCCTGCGCAACATCGCGTATCGTGAGCTGGCAGTGCCTACCTATATTAGCATCTTGTTTGTCGAGCAGGAGATGGTGGGCGACGACACGACTGCTATCCGCTCGGTGCTCAAAGCCGATCTGTTCCGTGAGCAGATGTTGCGTGACGAGGCATCTATCATCGAGGAACTGAAAAAGCTCGATGAGCCCTCGCCTCTTGACGAGCGCGGCGAGGTCATGTCGAAGCACGAGATCGAGGCCAAGAAAAACGAGATGGGCGACCGTCTAAACAGCATTATGTCCAAGCTGCAGGATATCGAGTCAGACAAGGCAGAGTCCAAGGCTGGAGAGATCCTGAGCGGTCTTGGGTTCAGCGCATCCGATTTCCAGCGTCCAACAAAGAGCTTTTCCGGAGGCTGGCGCATGCGTCTGTCTCTTGCTCGCGCTCTGTTCTGCAGACCCGACCTGCTTCTTCTCGATGAGCCGACAAATATGCTTGACATCCCCGCAGTGGTCTGGCTAGAGCGTTACCTGCGGACATGGAAGAGCACCCTGCTTGTTGTCTCTCACGACCGAGAGTTTCTCGATGAGGTTGCCACTGACATTATCCATCAGCACTCAGAGCAGCTCGATCAGTACCGTGGCAACTTTAAGGCCTTCTGGGCTACGCGCGAGGAGCGGCGCAAGAACCAGATGCGCGAGTACGAGTCTCAGATGCAGTATCGCGCGCATCTGCAAGACTTTATTGATCGCTGGAGATACAACGCTAACCGTGCGGCTCAGGCACAGATGAAGATCAAGATTCTGGAGAAGCTGCCGGAGCTGGAAAAGCCTGAGGACGACAAGGTGGTTACCTTTTCGTTCCCTGATCCAGACTCGATATCGCCGCCGGTGCTTTATATGGACGATGTGACCTTTGGGTACTCTGCTGAACGCAAGATCCTGGAGAAGGTCAACATCGATATGCAGATGGACGCAAGAGTGGCCATTGTTGGTCCCAACGGTGCTGGTAAAACCACGCTGCTCAAGCTGCTTATCGGAACGCTTAATCCTACCTCGGGCATAGTACATCGTCATGGTCGTCTGCGCATTGCCTACTTCTCGCAGCACCATGTGGACCAGCTCGATGTGGGCCTTACAGCAGTTGGGCAGTTGAGAAAGGTGTTTCCGGGCAACACCGACGAGGAGTACCGCAGACATCTGGGTGCATTCGGAATTACGGGTATGACCGCATTGCAAGAGATCAAGACGCTTTCGGGAGGCCAGAAGAGCAGAGTCACGTTTGCTGGGCTTGCAGTGCAGCAGCCGCACTTCCTTGTTCTCGATGAGCCGACCAACCATCTGGATATGGAGTCGATCGACGCGCTGACCAATGCTCTGAAGGCATTCAAGGGTGGTGTGGTGCTGGTCTCTCACGATGAGCGCTTTATCGACACTGTGTGCACGGAGATGTGGGTGTGCGCAGATGGAAAGGTCTCCAAGTTCTCTGGCGATGGCATCAAGGACTACAAGAAGATGATCTGTCCTCCTGAAGATCAGTAAAATCAGAATCAGCTGCAAAAAGTAATGAGCGGGCTGATTCAGTGGGTAAAAATAAAAAAGAAGACATTTGAATACCCCGCTTTTTGTTTCTTACATTTTCCACCTTTATCAAACAAGATATATTTTCGTGTGCTCTTATTTCAGCTTTATATATTTTTGAATCTAGCTTACAAAAAATATAAACACTAAAATGAACGCATTCGGCTTGGTTTCTCGCTGCACATTAAGGAGCGCACCAGCATGTGCTCTGCAGAAACAAGCTGTAACAAAAGCGGCGGCGCTAAATGGTCAGAGATTCAAAGTGTCTTTGGCCAACACTCATATTCGCACCATGCGTAGCGACTGGAGGAGTCTAAGAGACATTGGCCATACACCTGTTCGCTGTGCAGCAGCGCAATACAGCACAGAGACACCACCGCCCAAGGACGAGGAGAAGAAAGACGACAGTAAGCAAGAGAGCAAGGGCAAAAGAGAGAAGCTCCTTCCATCTTCAGGACCACTATCGCCCATTGGTATCGGGCTGTTTCTTTTGTCGGCAGGCGGGATTCTCTACTACTTTACGGTCAGAAAGGAGCAGATTCGCCTAGAGCGTCTGGCGAACCAGAATAAGCAGGAGACCTTTGGCAAGCCGCATGTCGGCGGCTCATTTGAGCTGACCGATCACAGGGGGCAACCGTTCAGCGATAAGAGTCTGCGGGGCAAGTTTGCCTTGATCTACTTTGGCTTCTGCCATTGCCCGGATATCTGCCCTGATGAGCTGGACAAGATCGGCGATGCTTTGGAGATCCTGGACCAAAATCCGCTGATCAAAGACACGATCCAACCGGTGTTTATTACATGCGATCCGCAGAGGGACTCGCCGGAGGCTATCGAGGAGTACCTAAAGCAGTTCCATCCAAAGTTTGTGGGCTTGACCGGATCTATTGATCAGGTCCGCTCGGCTTGCAAGGCATTTAGGGTGTATTTCAGCAAGCCGCCAAAGGTTGCTGAGAACCAGGATTATCTGGTTGATCACTCGATCTTTTCGTACTTTATGGATCCTAACGGCGAGTTTGTGGATGTCTATGGAAAGGACAGGACCGCTGAGTACATGGCTGCTGATATCGAGCGCCGCATCAAGCAGTTTGTCGCTGCTGGAGGCAAGATCGAAAAGAAGCAAGATTTCCGCAACCATTCCGATCACATGTGACTTTAATTTTTTTTAGAAGAATTTCTGATGATATATGTGTGACGACAGACAGACTTTGAAAATTACAGTACACTATTTTTTTTACTTGTTTCCTGTGCTCACCACCTGACTTTGGCAAGTGTTAAAAAAAATACACTTAGCACTAAAAAAGAGCCCTTAATCAAAGCGTTTTCGTTTTCCTTTTTCGTTTCGCTTTTATTTAAATTCATATATACTTTTTTAAGCTTCCTTTTATAAATCAGAATTTATATTTCTTCACAACCTATAAACTACCAATATTCAATGCCTTCGCCACCAGCACCAGGACCCGAAATCACAGGGACATTTAAGATACTCTTGATAGGAGATTCCAACGTAGGCAAATCGTCCATTCTTTTGCGGTTCACCGACGACCATTTTCTGCCACCCGAGGAGACCAGCGCAACAATAGGCGTGGACTTCAAAGTCAAAATGTACTCGCTCGACGGCCAACGCTACAAGCTAACAATCTGGGACACGGCCGGCCAAGAGCGTTTCCGCACGCTGACGTCATCGTACTACCGGGGAGCCCAGGGCGTCATCCTTGTATATGATGTAAGCAACCGCGAGTCCTTTGATAACCTGGATACCTGGGTAGAGGAATTGAGCACCTATTGCTCGAACGAGGATATCGTGAAGATGGTGGTTGGCAATAAGATTGATAAGGAGTCGGAGAGACAGGTGTCGAGGAAGGAGGGGCTGGAGTATGCACGAAAACATCAGACGTTGTTTCTTGAATGTAGCGCGAAGACAAAGATTGGTGTGCAGCAGGCCATGGAGGAGCTAGTTACTAAGATTGTGGAGACTCCGGCGCTCTGGCGTAAGTCGTCGCCAAGTAAGGGCACTGTCCATGTCAACGACTCTGTTCCCTCCGGATTAGCTGGTGGATGTGCATGCTAGATCCATATATATTTACTTTTTTTTCAAACTTACATTTTGTAACTTTAACTGTTTCCTTTCTTTTCAAATATGATATTATATATAAATAACTTGTCACCAACAAAAGCAAAAAAAAAAGAGGATCGAGGGTGCCTGTGAGGTGGAAAAACCTAATACTGCATATTTTTATTTTTATTTAGTTGTTTGAGAGTTGGATCTGGCTTGCTTTACTGGAGCTTGGCCAGGATCTCCTCAGCGCGGTACAGCAGGTACTCCTTGTCCTTGAACGCCTCGAGCTTGATGGGGCTTCCACCGTACGATGGGAGAAGCACGCGGTCGCCCTCGGCCAGACCAGTGGGGACTGTGTTGCCGTCCTTGCTGACGTTTCCTGGACCGACAGCGACAACGACGCCCTCGTTCAGCTTCTCAACGGCCTTCTCGGGCAGAAGGATACCCGTTGCGGTTTTCTACAAAGAAAAAAAACGAAAAAGAGAGGTGATTAAGATATGGATCAAGGCAAGCAGATCAGATGTTAGCAAAAAAAGTTAGTAATGCCTGTCTCGGCCATTATTATCTTGTATCTATGTGTGTAAATGGGACTATTGGCAGTCCATACTCTGTGTCTGGACAACTTACAGTCTCGGCCTTGATGCGCTCAACCAGGACGCGATCGAGCAGAGGAATGACGCGCTTGATGGCAGACTACTTCATAATGGTGAAATAAATATAGAAAGCGCATACAATCGACTTTTGTTTAGTTTGCTGGCTACATAAGACCACAGAGACCTATATCATCTTCCTTTTATTCCATAGTTCGTTTGTCTGTTTGTTTATCTGTCAGAGAGAATGAGCGAAAAGAAAAGCTGTGCATTACTTTGAATTATTATTTTATTTCTTACCATTATTTTAATATATGTATATTTTCTTGCAAAAAAAAAGTACAGCAGAATTGCAAAGAGAATAAAAAGATATGGAAACATCAAACTGAGAACGCAAGACTAATTAAATGGCAAGTCCAGTAGAAGCCAGCAGCAAAGCTTGTCTTTTCTCTTGGAAAGTGCTGGAAACAAAATGGTTGATCTAGCAAGCACTTTTTTTCATCTTTTTTTCATAACTGGATTAGGAAGCGGATGTGGGAAAAAAATTACGGTAATCTATTGATGATGAAGAGAAAAAGTTCGATGAGCATCTATCAAAATCGCCGAAATAAAAGATAAAAAAGGCAAGCATACATTGACAAAGTTTTATTTTTCAGTCTCGACCCAGTTTCTCTTTCTTTCTTTCTTTCTTTCTTTCTTTTTGCTTTACTTGCTTACTCTGCGCTGTATATTTTTCTTTCAAAAGAACCAAGTCTGTAACCACTCAAACAAAGATAAAAATCACACCATGAAGAGCCTTACCAAGATCTCTCCTCGCGTTGCCAAGGCAGCCCGCGGATACTCGACTCACAAGGAGATCGTGTTTGGCATCGATGGCCGCAACAAGCTGCTCAAGGGCGTCGAGACACTGGCAAAGGCCGTTGCGGTGACGCTGGGACCCAAGGGCCGCAACGTGCTGATCGAGCAGCCCTTTGGCGCGCCCAAGATCACCAAGGACGGCGTGACCGTTGCCAAGAGCATCTCGCTCGAGGACAAGTTCGAGAACCTGGGCGCCCGCCTAGTGCAGGACGTGGCGAACAAGGCCAACGAGGAGGCCGGCGACGGTACGACCACGGCCACTGTGCTTGCGCGCGGCATCTTCAGCGAGGGCGTCAAGAACGTGGCGGCTGGATGCAACCCACAGGACCTGCGGCGCGGCGTGCAGCTGGCGGTCGAGAAGGTGGTCGAGTACCTCAAGTCGCAGGCCAAGCCAATCACGACGACCAACGAGATCGCGCAGGTAGCGACGATCTCTGCCAACGGCGACCGCCACATTGGTGAGCTGATCTCGCGGGCCATGGAGAAGGTCGGCAAGGAGGGCGCGATCACGGTCAAGGAGGGCAAGACGATCTCAGACGAGCTCGAGATCACCGAGGGCATGCGCTTCGACCGCGGCTACATCTCGCCGTATTTTATCACTGACACCAAGACGCAGAAGGTCGAGTTCGAGAACCCGCTGATTCTGCTTTCCGAGAAGAAGGTTTCTCTTTTGCAGGATGTGCTGCCTGCGCTGGAGACCGCGGCCAAGCAGCGTCGGCCGCTGCTGATCATTGCCGAGGACGTCGATGGCGAGGCCCTGGCAGCGTGCATCTTGAACAAGCTGCGCGGCCAGCTGCAGGTCTGTGCTGTCAAGGCGCCTGGCTTTGGCGACAACCGCAAGTCGATCCTGGGCGACCTGGCCATCCTGACCAACGGCACCGTGTTTTCCGAGGAGCTTGATCTCAAGCTCGAGAACGCCACGCCCGAGCTGTTCGGCACCACCGGCGCAGTCACAGTGACCAAGGAGGACACGTTTATCCTGAACGGCGCAGGCAACAAGGAGATGATCAACCAGCGCTGCGAGCAGATCCGCGCTGCCATGAACACGGCCGGCGTGTCCGAGTACGAGAAGGAGAAGCTGCAGGAGCGTCTGGCCAAGCTCTCGGGCGGCGTCGCTGTCATCCGCGTGGGCGGCGCATCTGAGGTCGAGGTTGGCGAGAAGAAGGACCGCTTTGTCGATGCGCTCAATGCCACGCGTGCGGCTGTCGAGGAGGGCATTCTGCCTGGCGGTGGCACTGCGCTGCTCAAGGCATCGCTGCAGCTGGCTGAGGTCAAGGGCGAGAACTTTGATCAGAACCTGGGTGTTAGCATCGTCACCAAGGCTATCTGCCGTCCCGCACGCACCATCGCTGACAACGCTGGTCTCGAGGGAGCCGTTATTGTGGGCAAGATCCTGGAGCAGGGCGCGGCTGACTTTAACTACGGCTTTGATGCCGCCAAGTGCGAGTACACCGATATGATCCAGAGCGGCATCGTTGATCCGCTCAAGGTCGTGCGCACCGCCTTGCTCGATGCCTCGGGCGTGTCGTCGCTACTGACCACCTCCGAGTGCATGATTATCGATGCCCCCGAGAAGGCTGCTCCTGCTGGCGGCATGGGCGGCGGCATGGGAGGAATGGGTGGTATGGGCGGCATGATGTAAAGCGCAAAAGAAGAGCAAGCCATACATTCAGTCTCACTTTTTCCTGTTTTAATTTAGCAAAATTTCTATTATAAAAAATATTTACATCCAGAAAGGGCATATTTCTGTCTATTTTGCACATGCTGCAAGTACAGGATAATTCATGAAACACACCATATATGAACTATATATGAATGCACATTGGCCATATCTATCCTCATTGGTCATGCAATGATTCGGATCCAGATACTGCCGCCACTCAAATACTCATTTTGCATCTTTTTGACCTGGTAAATATTACTGCTCTGGTTTTTTTTATATTTTATCGTGACGTCTATTGCTAAAAACCAAGCCGTTTTTGACACCCCAAACACATCTTGCAATTGCAATAGCTTTCGTTTTGTTAAATAACAGGTTTCTTTTGAAGTTATTAAAATCTACCTTATCTGGCTTTTTTTTCAAAGGTCAAGTTGCTTTAAATGGAATTTTTGGCTGCGAAAATATATATACAAATGTGGTTGTTGTTTCCCAACAAAAAAAAGTGATCGACAGCTTGACTTGCTTGAAAAAAATTGTATGAAAAGATAACAGAGACATTGTTTGCTGCTGAGTCAATGCTTTTTTTTTGTTGCTAGCATTTCCATCACTTTTTTAAAAGACAGAATAGCTGACATATGGATAAATGAGTATGCCATTTATTTATTATGTATATATGCTCTAGTACACGACGTCTTGCAAGGGTCAGAATAATATCTGCCAAAACCCCTTTATCAAAAGCAGAGATATGGTTTAGAATTAAAAAAAAGATTAAGCTCGGTGCCTGGATCTTGCTCTGCATTGGCCAGATAAATTCCGGAGGAGGGGGACATATTTAGTTGGCAATTCGCTATTCCGGATTGCAAAAAGTAAAAAAAATATTGATCCACAAAGCAAAAAAAAATTTTTTGGGGACAAAGAGAGGGACGATTGCATCGACGTACAATAGAAAAATAAGATTGTGACGGAGGGGTGCGGGACAAGAGCAAGCAAATGCAAAAAACAGTCCAAAAAGCAGGTGGAGCCACTGATTACTCGAGAAAAATCACATCAGGGACAATATTGGGATGCGCGCATTTTTTTTCTGGCCAGTCCCAGCAAGCCGCACATTGACAAATAAATTTTTTTGTTGGGGATGAAAAAAAGATAAAAATGGCCTAGAGCAAGGAGAAAGAACAAAATAAATGCGCTGCTTTCTAGGCCTGCGCTGAGAGATAGCGAAGAGAGGCTGTCGTATAAAAGCAAGGGTATCCGCTCCCTCTAAACTACTGTCTTGGTTCCTTCTCCGAGGTTGCCTTTTATTTTTTCCATTACTTCGGAGCAAGAAAAAAAGCGTCACGTTTCGTTTTTTTTTTTAAAAACTGATTTTCGTTACACGTAGCGTTCGTCTAGTTAATACAGTGAAAAAAGCACATTTTCCCTAATTAGCACTTTCAAGCGCTAACTAACCTACACAAACAACAGTCTCTTGGTTTCTGTGAATCAATAAGATCAACTTTTTTCCATTGCTCTGTTTTTTTCGCTCCTTCTCTTTCATTAATCTTTACAAAAAAATTCTTTTTGATCTGTATATTAAAAAAATCTACAGCTGTATATTCCATCCTTATTATTCTTATTACTACAATACACATCTCTTTCAAAAAAAAGCCTAGTGCCTTCTTCGTACCAAGTCCTGCTCTTCTGAAGCCAACAACGACAACAATAATGCCTGCTGTTCCGATCGCTACCAACGTCCAGGTCTCTCGTGCCGGATCGCCTGTGCTGACCACGACCATCGTGCCGCCATGCACTGCCGCCGTGCCGTCCTATGGTCCCAACTGTGCTGCAAGGTCTCCCGAAGAGATCGTGGCTACTTCCCACACCCCTACCATGGCTGCTCTTGTTCTCAAGGACGGCACCATTCTTCAGGGTCATTCTTTTGGCGCTGAGATCAAGTCCATCTCTGGCGAATGCGTCTTCCAGACAGGTAAGTCTATTATTTTTTCTCTCACGGATATTGCTTACTGGTAGTACCAGTTCTGATTTAGAAAAAGAATGGTTATCATCAGGAAACTGCCATATATCTTGTTGTAAGCAGGTTTTTTTTCCATAATGATGATCCGTTTCCTTTTTTTGTTCTGCCATTCTGTGCGATCACAACACTCTCAACTCTAAAAAAAATTTTTTGGGGGGAAAGTTGTGACAATGACTGTACATTAGTGAGTGAAAGAGATTTTGTGTAGTCATCAATCAACTAAAAAAAAAACCTTCATTTAACTATTTTTAGCTGCACAAAAAAATTGTATTTCCCTTTATTTTCTGAAATTCCCTATAATCTGGATGGCTAAAAAATACCCGAAAACGGTTACATTGAAAATTTCTTTGTCTTGATATAGGCATGGTCGGATACCCCGAGTCTCTGACCGATCCGTCGTACCGCGGCCAGATTCTGGTGCTTACATACCCACTCATTGGCAACTACGGCGTGCCCAGCCACGACGAGATGGACTCCCTGCTCAAGGACCTGCCTGCATACTTTGAGTCCAACCGGATCCACATCGCTGGCCTGGTTGTTGGCCAGGCCTCGGCAGAGTTCTCGCATCATCTGGCTGCCTCGAGCCTGGGCGACTGGCTCAAGCGCGAGGGCGTTCCTGCTATCTATGGCGTTGACACTCGTGCCATCACCAAGCGCATCCGCGAAGAGGGCGTCATGCTGGGCAAGATCCTCTTCCCCACCAGCGTTGTTGGCCCCAGCGATGCTCAGGCCGCTGTCGACGATGCCGAGACCTCGGCTCTTCTGCCCAGCTACCAGAACGTTGCCTGGGTCGATCCCAACGCTACCAACCTGGTTGCAGAGGTCTCGTGCAAGGAGCCCAAGCTTTACACGCCTGCTCCCGAGGCTGCTCTCAAGCGTCCCGATGGCCGCACCGTGCGCATCGTCGCTGTTGATATTGGCATGAAGTACAACCAGATCCGCTGCTTTGTTAAGCGCGGTGTTGAGCTGATGGTCGTTCCTTGGGACTACGACTTTTTGTCGCTTGTCGACGAAATGGACGGCCTGTTCCTGTCCAACGGCCCTGGCAACCCCACGACCATCACCGCCACTATCGAGCGCGTGCGCAAAGCGCTTGTCCTGAAGAGGTTTCCCATCTTTGGTATCTGCCTTGGTCACCAGGTGTTTGCCCTGGCTTCGGGCGCTCAGACCGAGAAGATGAAGTATGGAAACCGCGGTCAGAACATCCCCTGCACTGATATGCTGACCAGCCGCTGCTACATCACCTCGCAGAACCACGGCTACGCTGTCAAGGCAAACACGCTGCCGGCCAACGTCAAGGAGCTGTTTGTCAACGCTAACGACGGCTCGAACGAGGGCATCTACCACACAGAGCTTCCTTACTTCTCGGTGCAGTTCCATCCAGAGTCTAACCCTGGTCCACGCGATACAGAGGTCCTTTTCGATATCTTCCTCAACACTGTCAATCGCTGCCTTGCCTCTGGCAAGGTCGAGGGCCCTGTCGAGTTCCCTGGAACCGAGGCTGCTCATGCCCGTCGCGAGCAGCGTGAGCAGTGGGAGCGCGAGCTGAGCTCTGATGACTCTGACAAGTCAGGCCGCATCGTCAATGGGCGCCGCATCCGCAAGGTGCTTGTTCTGGGCTCTGGTGGCCTGAGCATCGGCCAGGCAGGCGAGTTTGACTACTCTGGCTCGCAGGCAATCAAGGCCCTGAAGGAGGAAGGTATCTACACAGTTTTGATCAACCCCAACATCGCGACTATCCAGACATCGAAGGGTCTTGCTGACAAGTGCTACTTTTTGCCTGTCACGCCCGAGTGCGTCCGCAAGGTTATTCTGCACGAGCGTCCTGATGGTATCTACTGCACATTTGGTGGCCAGACCGCGCTGAACATCGGTGTCAAGCTGCGCGACGAGTTTGCCGGCCTTGGCGTTCAGGTCCTGGGCACTCCTATCGAGACCATCATGGTCACTGAGGATCGCGAGCTGTTTGCCTCGGCCATGACGGAGATCAACGAGAAGTGCGCAAAGTCGCATGCCGCTAACAGTATCGACGAGGCCATTGTTGCTGCCAATGATATTGGCTATCCTCTTATCATCCGCGCAGCTTACGCGCTTGGTGGTCTGGGCTCTGGCTTTGCTTCGAACGAGGAAGAGCTTGTTGCGCTGTGTCGCAAGGCATTTGCTGCGTCGCCCCAGGTGCTGGTCGAGCGCAGCATGAAGGGCTGGAAGGAGATCGAATATGAGGTAGTGCGCGATAGCTACGACAACTGCATTACCGTGTTCTACATGGAGAACTTTGATCCTCTTGGCATACACACTGGCGACTCGATTGTCGTTGCTCCTAGCCAGACCCTGAGCGACGAGGACTACCAGATGCTGCGTACCACAGCTGTCAACGTCATTCGTCACCTGGGCGTCGTCGGCGAGTGCAACATCCAGTATGCCCTGAACCCGCACAGCCGCGAGTACTGCATTATCGAGGTCAATGCCCGTCTGAGCCGTAGCTCTGCCCTTGCATCCAAGGCCACAGGCTATCCTCTTGCCTTTGTCGCAGCCAAGCTTGGTCTGGGAATTCCTCTCAATGAGATTCGCAACAGCGTGACCAAGGAGACCACTGCATGCTTCGAGCCCAGTCTCGACTACATTGTTGTCAAGATCCCCCGCTGGGACCTCAAGAAGTTTGATCGCGTCAGCAAGAACCTCTCGTCTGCAATGAAGTCTGTTGGCGAGGTTATGGCTATTGGACGTACCTTTGAGGAGACAATTCAGGAAGCCATTCGCTCTGTCGATACCAGCTTTGACGGCTTCTGCCGTAACAGCTATGTTGCCGAGACCACAGAGGCCATCGAGGAGGAGCTGACAAAGCCCACAGACCTGCGTCTGTTTGCCATTGCCAACGCTCTTCACATGGGCTACAACGTCGAAAAGATCCATGCTCTTACATCGATCGACAAGTGGTTCCTGTGCAAGCTCCGTGGTCTGGTCGAGACCGAACGCACTCTGAGCACCTTTGCCGCTGACCAGGCCATTCCTCGCAACCTTCTGAAGTATGCAAAGCAGCAGGGCTTTTCGGACTCTGGTATCGCGCAGTTTACCAACCGCAACGAGATGCAGGTTCGCAACACCCGTGTCGGCTACTGCATTACACCTTTTGTCAAGCAGATCGAT
>JANBOH010000235.1:0-23934 GCA_027478445.1 Coemansia asiatica | reverse complement strand
TTCTTTTTCTAATGCTGCTTCTTCTGCAATTGCAGTTTCTTCTTGTGCAAATGGAAATGCTTCTGTACAGCATTCTTGTTCAGAGAAGCACATTGCTTCTTACATTGCTGCTTCTTCTTCTTCTGCAGCAGTTGCAATTGTCTCAACATCTGTTGATGATTCTCCTGCTTATTGCACTCATTCAAGGAAGTGCATTGCTTTTTCTTCTGTTGCTGAATCTTCATCTTCAACATATGTCAAGAAGAAAAAATGCTGCATTGCAACATCTCCTGCCAAGAAGAATTAGCAAATTTTAAGTAATTTTAGCTGAAATGATAGTGCCATTCTAACATGCCCCTGCTAGGGATAATCTTAGTGGAAATGGCTAACTACAATAATGCCATTAGGTTTAGTGTAAGTATTACAAATGTTTATTTATGTTTATATATATTTCTTTGCAATGATTTTTAAGCAGTAATTCTGATCATCTAACTTTTTTTCTACTCATCTCTTGTATATTCTGTATAATCAATTGTGAAAAAAAAATTGAAATTAGTTATTTATATTTTTTCTTTCATATATACCAAACTTTGTTTTCAACAATATAAATGTCATTAAAAAATGACAGTCATTAATAACCCATCAAAGAAAAAAAAGTAAATAGAAAAAAGATTATGTATGCAGAGATTAGGAAATCAAGAAACAGCTGTTATAGAGTTCTTGGACACTGCTGAAACACCACTGCTAATTGCCACTTCACTGATATCCTGGCTTTCACGAGCAGCCAGAACCATGTACTGCTCAAACGCCTTTTTCAAATCATTCCTTAGACACTTCAGACCATCCAATCTCTCGCGATAGCTCTTAAGCAGACAAGTGAGCTTAACGCCCTTGCCCTTATTGCCTGCTGATCTCCTGGCCTCCTTGATTCTCTGCACGGCTCCCTCGAATCTATCAACTGAGTCGTCAAGTATGCCGTTTGTCTGGTCAATCAGCTGGTAAGGGAGCCAGAACTCTCTGGTGTTCTTTGATAGCGCGGTTTCCGAAGAAGTAATGTGAGCAATCATAGAGTTGACATGTTGCAGCAAAAAGTCGGCTCCCTCAGTTACGCACCCGTTGACAAGACACAGGCGGATCAGGTCCTGCGGGCAGCGCCGCAACAGATGAGCTGAAAGCCACGGCGCCAAGGGAGAGTCGTACTCGGCCTGCAAAATGACCTGCGCAACCAAAAGCCTAAAGCGCAGATCGCTAGAACTATCCGCGGGCTCCTCGACATCCAGGTAGTGACGCAAAAGACCCCAGATCCGCTCGCTTGGCAAACCAGTCGTTGGAAGCCCCGAGTTCTTCCAAAACGCTTCGGGAATAAGAAGCCTTTCCTGGGACTTTCGAGACGCCGAGGATATCGTGGAAAGCTGAATGCCCTTTTGAACCAGTGCCGTGAATATAGTGTCGAGCTTGAGATCGAACGTCTTGGCAAGCGAGAAGGCGCCGTCGTAGTTGCATGTCTTCAGATACAATGCTACAGCGTCCTCGGGCTCAAACAGCAGGTTGCGCGCAAAGAGCTCTGAAAAGGTCGTGCCCAATGTCACTCGTGCCATGCACAGGGCGTACTCGCGACGGATATCAGCCAGATCGACTATATCTATGTCCTGGGCCTCTTCCTGTGTTGCCGTAGCCGAGTTATCGTATTTGCCAATGGCTATGCGACGGCGCTTATGCTTGATAAACGTGCTTTTGTCAGCCGACTCCTCGATAACCAGGTCTCCAGACTGCCGGCCGACGACGACCCATGCTGACTGCTTATCGACCAGGCTCAGACTGCTGATGCATGCGAGCAGAGCCTGTCCCTGCGATACCAGAAGCTCCGACACGTCTCCTGCAGTGAGCATTAGTGTAGATAGCCGGCGAGCATACTGGTACATGGCAGAGGCTGCGTTGCGGTAGTTGCCACGGTAGATATGGAACGAGTAGAGGATCTTGTAGTAGTTTGGCTTTTGGACAAGCAGGTCGCTGTGCCGAGCCTTGAATAAAAGCGTGCGCTCGAGTTCCTCCTGCAGACAAGGGAACGTCAATCGGCAAAGAACCGAAATGCCTTGGTCGCGCTCGCACAGAACAGCGATCAGATGGCGCAGACAGTCGAGCTGCACCGTCTTGTCTGGCTGAGCCATGACCGCCATATATGCCGGCTCAAACGCATTGCGCTCAATTTCGGCGTAAAAAATCTTGAACCATAGCTTCTGCCGTGTCTCCCTGACAGCATCAATGGCCAGTCCCTCGGTATCCCCGTCCAGGGCCTGCAGGGCCAAGCGGCTAAAGCGGACAATGCCAGCTTGGTCTCCAAACGAGGCAAACAGCTCAGCGACATGCTCGTAGTACGCATAGGCATGCGCAACCTCGATAACGCTCTCGGGCAAGACAAGCTGAAGATCGACCGCGTCTCTTAGATCATCGACTACCTGCGCATAAGCGATTGCTGCGCTGGCAAACAACTCAGAGGCACCGCCAAAGTCGCGCAGACGCAGATACGCTCGCGCAGTGAGATAGTTGATGGCTGAGCTTTTGGGGAACTGCCTCAGCAAGCCATCGGCTAGCTCTGGCGGCTGAGTGCGCTCAACACTAGCTGCAAACAAAATGTCTCTAGCAGCTGATGAACCATTACCTGTACTTGCGCCTAGAGTGACAAAGATCTGCTGGACACCATCAGCTACCATTGCTGAAAACACGCCGGAGCCTCCAGAGAAATGCAGGTTGTAGCTGCGTGCCAAGGTATCGTGGAGCAAGCTGTATGCAAACTGCGCATCATTGGATAGCAGCTGCGCTCTATCAGCTATCTCCACGTGGTCCCTGTGTCGCTCGATGTTAAGAACAGAGAACCTTCGCAAAAATCCATCGACGGAGCTGACACCAGAGTCATCGATCAACGAATGCGATCTATCGGTATCCAGATCCAAACAGCTGTTGGCACCAGTAGCCTGTGCCGATAGCCACCGCGAAACAGCAAACCGGCCAATGATCTGCTGTATAGCTGCTAGTGCAGCTGGAACATCATCGATGGGAAGCTGATCTGGACAGGCAGCAGCAACAATCAGCAAGAGCGAAAGGTTGCGCGCTATCTCAAATCGCGCACAGCTCTGAGCAGCAAACGCCGCGGCTAAAGCTCCAGTCATTGTAGCGCTAGCACAAAACATATCATCATCATCTTCGCTGTCCTTGTTTCCAGAGACTGTTCCTGCACTTGTTGATTGCTCTAAGACGTGCATAACCAGCCTGACTGTCTCGATAGGATTAATGCAGCGACGTAGCAGGCTAGCAGTATGGCGCAACTGGCGCGGTGTCAGCGATTTGCAGTGTAATTGGAATAGCTCTGCAGCACGGGTCTGGTGCGACACAAGCGTCTCGCCGCTGCAGGCATCCTGGGTCAGGGCATCTGTCAGCGAGACCAAAGCCACTGGAGAAAGCGCAGAGGCAATCGACGCTGCCGCTGCAAGAGTCTGTGGCATCTCAGTACGTGCCCGAGCCAGCGTCGGATACTTCGTGGCAATAGACTCTGCCGATGCGCTAAGCAGCACCAAAGCAGCAGGGTCCTTGTTGTTGACCAAGGCATGCAGGCATTCGGGCTCAGATGCAGAGTTCAATACGGATATCGAGTTGCGACCAATGACGCAGACCATACGTGTTGGATCGCAGAAAGCAAGCGAGACCGGCGCATTGGCTGCGCGCTGCAGGCGAACACAGAGCGTGGTATAGCGCATCCACTCGGTATAAACCTGGCGAAGGAACGCAGAGCGCGGCTCGGAGCCAGCTCTCAGATAAGAGCCCACAGCAGATGCTACACGGCGACGCAGGGGCATCACCGGGTCGCTTGCAATGTCGTAGCCTCGATCGCGAGCAGAGACTTCGTACAGACGCAAGGCATGCGAGACAACGCCGTGGTCAAACCTTGAGGGATGCAAAACATGGTCCAGAAATACGCGGCTGATCTCGGCTGCCTGCAGCTGTGCATCCTCTGAACGGATGCGCATGTCGATGCTTGCAATGCGCGGCGCGTCAGATAAAGGCCTTAAAGAAGCAGGGGCCTGGAGCGTGGTGAACCAGCGCTCGCCAAAGACACCGTGGCCGGAAAACTCCAGTGGCTCGCCTGAAAGCGAGAAATGCGTATAAGTGACAACGGTATCCTGAGCGCGATCCCACAGAGCCCACAGAGTCCAAGCGGTATTGGATTGACAGGCCAAACGCACATCGACAAGCTCGTCGTCGACCATCAGAGCACTTGCGCCGTTGATAGCGCGGCAAATCTTGCGCATCACTGTACGCGCATTGCATATGCGGTCGTTTCTGATATCAGCGATAACAAGTGCAAAGTAGGGAACAGCGTCGTCGGGGACATACACAAGCGCGCAGATGCCGCTGCCACTGCCGACGCTCTCTATACGCACATGGGCACGCGCTCCGGCATCAAATAACGGCGCAGCGGTATGAGGATCGGCAGGAATCGCCGTGCCCTCGGTATCTACTTGCGGCATAATCTCTTCAAAGACGCACTGGTCGCTGGTCCACAGCCGGAGTCGCCGGTCGCGACTAAGTGTAGCGCCGACCGGGACATCGCCCGATCTGGTCGTATCTAGCGCGACAGGCTCCGAGTCGCCGCCCGCACTTTTCCCGCGTCTTAGCATAAGGAATGCGGCAACGCGTGGCAGGATCGGCGCTGATCCCGCACCGCACACGCGCTCGACTACGCTGCCGTCCGAGCGCCAGTGGAGCCAAGCGACAGACGAATCGGCACAGGCAACAAGCATCGTGCAATAGTGGATTCCGTCGAAGAGACTCACGTCTTGTGAATGCTGCAGACGATACCAGCTTGTACATGCGCCGACATCTACCGTGGTCGCGATTGCCCATGCAGAGGCAAACAAAAGCCGGTAGATGACCCCATCAACACTGCAGACCGCTATGCTAATAGCACCGTCATCCCTGTCGGCTACAGCAACGCTGTTCAAAAGATCCGAGCCAAAGCGCCACGAGGTAAGCGCACTGGCCTCCTTGTCGTCTCTTCGGCCATCATCGACCCACCGCAATGCGCGAATTTCCAGCGTGCGCTTGTCGGCAAGAAGACGCCATTGAATGCAGGTATCCGGATGCGACCGCAAAGTATACAGAGAGCTCGCGATATCGCCCTCGAGATGGCGTGCCAGTCGCTCGTTGTCGCTAGTAACAGAAATAGCTCTTCCTGAGGGATCTTCTGGCGAAGGCACGCTGTGAAAGTGGTGCTTCCCAGTATACGGATATAGGTTGTCAAGATACAGCGGCACCGTCTGGAATAGCTGCAGGTGGCTAGTGCCTGCATCTTCCAAGTTGTCCACCGGATTGCTCATTGCCCACAGAAGCAAACTGCTGAATCTAGGAATAATTGAAGAGAATATAAAGTTATTCAATTATGTAAATTAAAGCAACAATTTCGTGTTTGAGAGGATATTATTAATAGATTTGAGAATAAAAGTAAAAATAATAATAATTGCAAAATTTGACAACGCGAAAGTGCTTTTCTTTTGGTCTTTCGAAAAGACCAATCAACAAATCAAAGTTTTTTTTTAGATGCCTCTAAAAAAAAGGGAGCACAATTAGTTTTTTTTTTCAATTCCCCTCCTTTTGTTATCCATTTTCGCAGTATTTTCCTTATATTTTTATTCAGCTTGTCGAACAATAAAATAAAATAAAAAACAATGCAATGACTGGGACAGAGCGTTTGGATCAAGTGATTTTCTTCGACATCGATAACTGCTTGTACCCGCTGGACCTTGGACTAGTAGCACTGACCACAGCCCGCATCCACGCACTTGCCCTGACAGCAGGGCTAAGTACCGAGACAGTCACGGAGACATGCGAGACATACTACAGAGACTATGGCCTCACAGTCCGCGGCCTAATGAAGCACCACGGCGTAAAGCCCAGCGACTTTAATGAAAAGGTCGACGGCAGCCTTCCCTTGGAAACACTAATCAAGCCAGACCCCGAGTTACGCAGAATACTAAAGGCAGTCAAAATACGTCGATGGGCGTTCACCAATGCGGGCATCGACCATGCACGCAGAGTACTTAGATGCCTGGGCATCGAGGACTTGTTCGAGGGTATCACGTTTTGCGATTATGCGGAAATAGATTTTCCCTGTAAGCCCGAGAGAGCAGCGTATGAGCGGGCGATGCTGGAGGCCGGGGTAACAGACCCACGCATGTGCTATTTTGTCGATGACAGCGCGAAAAACGTCGAGGTGGCAATTGAGCTTGGATGGACAGCGGTCGAGGTATCCCAAAAAGCAAGCACAATGCTAAACATATCGAGAATCCACGAGCTGCCCCAGGTACTTCCACAGCTCTTCGACCAGACCCTCTTTTCAACCTAATTTCCTAGTAGTTACCATATATGTTTTTTTTATTGAATTCAGAATAAGCCGGTCTTGTGTATCATGCGCTTAAAGTCCGAAAAATCCACGCCGCCTCTATTGCCAGAATCGAGAAACTCGATCATGTCGCGCAGCTCGCTGTCCGAGATGTGCTCGCCCAGGTGCGCCGAGACTCTCTGCAGGTCCTCCAGCGTGATACGCTCGCTAAAGACATCGACAGCATCGGGCTTGAACAATCTGAACGCGCTGACCATCTGGCGCTCGGCGTTTTCGGCATAGCGCAGGGATACAAAGTGGAGCAGCGCGTCCAGGGTGATCTTGTTTGACCGATCAGGATCAATCTCGGCTATCCATTCAACGGGCACGTCTTCTTCGGGGTCAAGCAAGTCCAGCGATTCCAGAAGCCCCGGCAGCGTGGATATGGGCAGGAAGCCGCGTCCATTTCGGTCCAGGGCGTTGAACACGTCAGTTATGTTTTCGCGGTCTTCATAGGTCAGGCTGGCTAGGTCGTCGGCATGGGCGTGCTGGTCGTGGTGCGGGTTGCGTGATGGTGTCTGGTTCTTGCGCGCGGACCGCGGGGTTGCACGTTTCCGCGCTGACGGCATGGGCGTGTCATTTGCTGTTGTGCCGGTAGCGCGTCCGTGGGCGTGTCTCTGTCGTTCCATGATGTAGTTCGAGGTGGAAAAACGATGTGTGCTTAATATAAATTTACAGTGGGGGGGGGCGAATGAAGAGTAAAATATACTTGAGCAGGCTCTGAAATCGATAGACGAAAAAAGAAACCCACAAAAAGATTTTGGTGGCTTTGTGCGCAGCAAATTCAAACAAAAAAATAAACTGTTTCTCAGCCAGATCAGGCTCATTTCAACTTTGGGTCTGATTGGGTGGACGGTGCTGATTGGCGCATTGCTGATGCGACTTTTTTTTTCCTGGGCTGAGGGGAAACAACCCACAACAAAACCGCGTAAAAAAAACTGTTGCACGCGTCTTTTTATTTTCATTTATTTCCAAACAGTTTTTTTTACGCACTTTGGCTTTTCAGAACACCGCGATCCTCCATAGCCTTTTATTATTCTTTGAACAAAGTCAATCAATGCCAGCCAAGAGCGTGACGGGACCGGCGGCATCCGGCGGCAAATACAAGACCGGGGCGTCGTCGAAGCGCATCCAGTCGCGGTCATCCAAAGCGGGGCTCCAATTCCCCGTGGGCCGCGTACACCGCTACCTGAAGCACCACGCGAAGAGCGCAACGCGTGTGGGCGCCAAAGCAGCGGTTTATACGGCGGCGGTGCTGGAGTATCTTGTGGCGGAGGTGCTGGAGCTTGCGGGCAACGCGGCGCGCGACTTTAAGCTGAAGCGTATTTTGCCCAGGCACTTGCAGCTGGCCATTCGCGGCGACGATGAGCTGGATCTGCTGGTGAAGGCGACGATTGCGGGTGGTGGCGTTATTCCGCACATTCACAAGCAGCTTCTGGAGAAGGGCAAGAAGGCGCCTGCGTCGAGCCAGCCTAGTAAATAATCTTTTCTCTGTCCATTTTTTGTTTGTCAACAAGCAACAATCTGTTGTAATGCCCTGTTTCATGGGATAAGGAGTAAGAAGTGGATTTGTGAATCAGCTTTGGGCTCAGTGGCAGAAACAATCGAAACAATTGAGCAGTTTCAGTGTTTTTGTTTCTGCTTCTCCCAAGTTTCCTACTGCTTTTTTCTTTACCCACAGACTTTTAGTTTTTCTTTCTTTCTTTTTTTTTACACTGTTGCTGCGTGTGCACTAGCTCTGCCTTATATTACACCTGTTTTCCGCCCTCCTTCCACTGCCGCCACGACTGCTGGTGTTGCTGGTATTTCTGTTAATATACTCCTAATATCCCGTTCCGCCGCCAGCTCAACACACGCACACACACACACACACAGACTTATTTAGGCGACTAATGATTCTTTTCTCGATAAGAAATGGGCGGCTGCTTCTGGCGCTGCTGGCCCTGATGACATGTGTATTGCCACTTGCTGCAAATTCAGCCCAAGACATAGCGGCAGACGACAGCGTAGATCTCTTTGGCAGATGCCCGCTGTTCGACAACATCGTGGGCGACCAGATGCTGTCGGGCAAACTGACGCCAGCGCAGGCGTTTGCCGAGCTCGACTCACACAACTGCCCGATCATCCGCGGTGCGTCGATCACCAGTGCACAGCAGCTCCAGGACGCAGTCGAACGCAGCCTACACGGCAAAGACGACGCAGACCATCAGGGCCATCCTGATCCGTTCCAATGCAGGAAACTCCAATCACTGGTGCGGCAGGTGTGGAGCAGCACGCAGTCGCCCAAGCAGGTGATGGACCAACTAGCGGCCGTGAAGTGTCCGTCGCTGACGTCGTGCGAGCAGTTCGGCAGGGTGAAGCAGCGCTATGTCAAGGGCTTTATGTCGCCGTCGCAGGCCATCCATGAACTGACGCTCAACTGCCCGTTGTTCTCGCCACCCGCATCGTTGCCCCAGGCACAGCGACGCAGAACCACGGGGCGGCCCGCAGAGTCGATGGCCGACGAGTGCCGCCGCCTATCGGACATGCTATACTCAGTTGATGCGCAGGTGGCGATGGACGAGCTGTGCGCGACTAGCGTGCCGCTGATCACAAACTGTCCGCTGTTCCAGGGCGTCAGGGCGCGCTACCAGGGAGGCGAGATCACCGCGCAGATGGCCGTCGCAGAGATGAAGGCCAACTGCCCCATCCTGTCCAAGGAGCTTAACCCGGGCATGCTCTTCAACTTTGAGGAGTACGGCAACTACCGCGATCCGCACTACGACGTGGCCCACGAGAGCCACTGCCACAACCCGCTTGGCCGCAGGAGTTGTTGCGGTTGCGGCAGTAACCACGATGGCGTGCTAGACGAAGCCGGCATGTGTCAAAGAAGCTGCCGTAGCGATGACACCAAGACTAAGAGGCAGGCGTCGGGGCTGGAGCGGCTGCTTGGCGGCGTGTTCCCCAAGGGCAGCCCGGCGGCGTCGTCGCTGCTTGCCACATTCTACATCTCGCTGTTCCCGAACCTCGTTCTGTTTGCCACGCCGTCGACGATCCCCAACAGCGCGCTGCGCATCATGGTCGGGTTCGCCGTGGGCGGCCTGCTGGGCGACGTGTTTCTGCATCTGATGCCGCACCTGTTCTCCAGCGAGCACAGCCACGAACACGCCCACGCCCACGCCCACGCCCACGACCACCAGGCGCATGTCAGCGAGCACGTGCGCAACACGGTCTTTGGCTGCACAGTCTTCCTTGGCCTGATGGTCTTTTTTGTCGTCGACAAGTTTATGCGACTGCTGGGTGACGGCCACTCGCACAGCCATTCACACGGCCATAGCCACGCCCATTCGCATAGCCACGGGCACGGCGTCGCAAAGGCAGCCAGCGGCACATTGGACTCCAGGCAGCGGCTGCGCAAGAGACGCGCGGCCAAGAGCAGCAGCAGCGGCTCCTCGGGCGACGCCAGCGAAGCCGACGACGAAAAAGACCATCAGCCGGAGCAGCCATCCGCAAAGCCCGTCCAACGGCAGGTCAAGCTCTCTGCCTACTTGAACCTGATCGCCGACGCAGCACACAACTTCACCGACGGGCTCGCCATGTCAGCCTCGTTCTACCTCAGCCATGCAGCGGGCCTCTCTACTTTTGTCGCTGTGTTTTTCCACGAGATCCCGCATGAGCTGGGCGACTTTGCCATCCTGGTGCAATCGGGCTTCTCGCGTTCCTCAGCGCTTGCCTCGCAGTTCTTCACTGCTCTGGGCGCGATTGCAGGCACCATTGCGGGCATTCTTATCGAGGAGACCGGCAAGGGCAATACGCTGAGCCTCAGGGGTCTGTTTACTCCGGGCTTACCGATCTTTGTGCCCGCTGCCCACTCCCACCATGCATCGGTGCTGCCTTCGTTTGTCACGGGCCTGCTTGGCTTGCTGCCGTCGACTGTAGCAGGCGTTCCGTGGAGCCAGCTGGTCATTCCGTTCACTGCCGGTGGTTTCATCTACGTCGGTACCGTCTCGGTGCTCCCTGATCTGCTCCAGCCAGACCACGAGGAACCCGCAGAGCTGACCCTGGCAAAGTCGCGTGGATCAAATAAGAATCTTAGACGCGGCGTAACCATGGCTTTTGTCGAGCTGAGCGCCATGCTCGTCGGCCTAGGCATCATGGCTGCCATTGCGCTAACCGAAGAATAAATATTCCATGTTCATCTTTTTTTTTTTCTTAATGTCTATGTATGATATTGGACAATACAAACTGTTTTTGAAAACGACTTTTAAAACAAAAACAAAAACAAAAAAAAAAATTAAATATGCTGCCGGCTCCTATAGAAACCTTTTTTTTACTCGGGCTTGTTCTTGAATATGCCTACAACGACGCCAGCAGTTTTCCTGACAAGAATCACCATATTCTCGGCCTCAATCTGGACCACTGCAGACTTGGGAACCACAGGGTTGCCACTCAGCGGCATAACCACTTCTGACCGCGCCGCTATCGATGCCACCAGTCCCGCGGCTTCCTCCGAAATAGGCCCCCTTTTTGCTAGGCACAGCCCGCTGTCGTCTACCACTATCATGCTCGTTACTAACGCATCCTGCTCGAACACTGAGCTGACTATTCTCTCGATTTCCTCCTCCATTTCATTGAATTAATATTGTAGTGTAGAAATAGTACTTATGTGTGGAAATAGGATATAAAGGGAAAGGAACAAGTGACGCAAGACTTTGGAAACTCGAAAAAAGCGAGTGTGCGTATGTTTTTTTTTGCTTTGTATGATCACAACAAAAAAGAAACAGTGATCAAACACAACTACAAAAAAAAGGCTCCTTAAAGTTTATCACAATGCAAGTTTTGCAGCACTTTTTTTTTGTTGTTGCTTATTCAATATATATTTTTTCCAACTCTTTTACACCTTTTTGCAGCTTTTTGTGGTTTCAATTGAGATATTTTGATATGTCAGACTACGAAATCGTGCTTCTGGACATCGAGGGCACCACGACGCCCATTTCATTCGTGCACGACGTTCTGTTTCCCTATATATCCAACAACCTCCAGCAGTTTCTCTCAGACAACTGGAACAACGCCGCTCTCCAGCAGCACATCCAGGCCATAGCTGACCAGGCAGACGCCGATGTCCAAAATGGAAACAAACAGGCTATTGCCATTGACCTGGACAACGAGTCGCCCGAAGAAGTGCAGAGAAAAATGATACAGAACGTCCGCTGGCAGATGGCCGTCGACCGCAAGATCGCTGCTCTCAAGGGACTGCAGGGCTTCATGTGGCGGTCCGGTTATATCAGCGGACAATTGCTGGGCGTGATCTACGACGACGCCGCAGATGCCATCAAGAAATGGACAGAGGGAACCGGTCGGAGGGTCTATATATACTCGTCGGGCAGCGTCGAAGCGCAGAAACTGATTTTTGGGTTTAGTGACCACGGCGATCTGCTGCCGTTTATATCCGGTCACTATGATACCAATGTTGGATCCAAATTAGAAAGCAATAGCTATACGAGGATTGCTGGAGATATTGGTGTGGAACCGGAGAAAATATTGTTTATTAGTGATAATGAGAATGAGATTAAGGCTGCTGATAAGGCTGGATTGAAGACTGTGGTTTCTGTTAGACCGGGGAACTCTGAGCTGTCTAGCGATGCCTCTGGTAGATTCAGAACCTCTTCAAACTTTCTCGATCTGTTTTGAGAAAAGCATTCAGATTATTCAGTAAAGAGTAGATTTATTGTCTTTCATGCAAGACATGCATGATGTCACAATTATTTTTCCGGATACTTGTTCATAAAGTGTGTAAAAAAAAAAGACTTGTGCAACTTTACCTCTTTCTCCTCTTTTTCATTTACTTTAAACAATTTCATATCTAGGAAAACCTTTATAAAGATGGCTATTATCAAGCAACCATTCAGCCAAGACGGCAGCGTCGACGAGTACGTGCTGAGCAATGCCAACGGAACACAGCTGCATCTCACAAACTGGGGAGCCAGAGTCACCCGCTTCCTTGTCAAAGACAGCAAAGGCATTCAGCTCGACATAGTGCCTGGCTTTGCAAGCTACGAAGAATGGCAGGAATCACTCAAAACAGACGATCCATATTTTGGCGCGACCATCGGAAGGGTCGCCGGACGCATCCACCCATGTGACAAAGTCGATGTGGCAGGCGAAAACCATGTTCTTCCCGAAAACCAGCCCAACAACGTCTGCTTGCACGGCGGCCGTATTGGATTCGACAAAAAAGTATTTGCCGCTGAAGTAGTCACTGAATCTAATCCGGCTAGCATCCGAATGGTCTGCATATCATTGGATGGCGACGAGGGGTTTCCGGGAAAAGCAGAGTTAGTGGTGACTTATTCGTTGACTGAAGACAATGCCATGCATATCGAGTATGCTGGAAAACTAATTGAGGGCGTCGAGACCATCATAAACCCTACCAACCACACGTACTGGAACCTGACGGGCTTTGAGGAACCGACGATCCACAACCACGTTTGCCAGCTGACTGCCGATCGCTACATGCTCACGAAGCCAGACCATATTATGATTCCTACCGGCGAGCTGGCACCAGTCACCGGCACAATGCTTGATTTTGCCACTCGTCCACGCAAGTATTCCGAGGGCTTGGAAAGTTTCGATAAAGACACTCTTCGTGGCTTCGACCATATTTTTGCTGCCAGCGAGGCGCCAACCGACAATATACGCCAGGTCGCCAGCGTATGGAGCGAGACTAGCGGTCTGAGGCTGACGGTATTGACTGACCAGCCTGCTCTGATTATGTATACGGGCAACTGGATCTCGGATAAGCTGGTCGGCAAATACGGTGTCAGATACGGGAATTACTCGGCTGTTGCTCTTGAGACTCAGCGGTTTCCTAATTCTGTCAATATTCCAAAGTTCCGCAGCCAAGTTTTGCTGCATCCAGGAGACGTGTTCAAGCAGCGGACCGTTTACAGAATCGACCATTTATAATAACTTAGATATATGTTTTTTTTGTTTAGTTACTGCTAAACGTTGTTTGGACCGCCATCTTGCAGTACGTTTATGTGGATTTAACCTAGATAATGTTGTATAAAAGATAAGCTAAAAAGAAAGCATTTATATGTGGACAGTAAACTCTGAATACTGCGGGAAATGACAATAAAAAATAATCCGCTAAAAGCATATATTCCAACTAAACTCATATATATATATATATGAAAAGAATCTTATTTTTCTGCGTTAGGATCCATTTTATTCAAAACCTTTTTATTTTCTTTAATGTTATTTACAAGTTGTTGCTTAATTTATTTAACCAATTTTTGTTTTGGCCATTGACACTTCTATATTATATTGATCCATGAAAACGACCTCGTTTATCTTATGCTTGATCTGGGCATTTGCCACATTGGCTTCATGCAAGCCAGCAGCAGGCCTGCTTGATATCGGCCAGCTACTAGACGGCGTCGGCGAGATCCTGAGACCCAGCTCCCTGCTCACTTCCTCAGCAAGTCCTTCTGACGAAGCACAGCAGAGCAACGGCAGCAATGCCAAAGACAAGTCAGATCCGATTTCTACCAATCCGGTCAAAGTCAACCCTCAGTCTGTGAAATCTACAGCGCATGTCCAAGATAATGCAGAAGGCAAAAGCTCATCAGCCTCAGTATCTTCCTCCTCAAATATATCAGCGATACCAGATTTGGCGCTAGCAGCGACCAGTGACTCTGATCAGAAATCAACCGAGTCGGACAAAAAGCACAAGAGCAATGCTGCTTCTAGCGCTGAATCATCGAATGATACCACAGATGATTTACACAATGGAAACAGGGCTAATCAAGACGCTGAAAAGACTGGTGCCGCTGCTGATTCATTCAAGGACACTGCTATTGCCGTTGCCACGCAGACTGTCGTGATTGAGCCTGATATCGAAACCAAAAAGATAATCATTTCGGCTCCACAGTCATTTGAAGCTCTCAGTGGCTCAGTAAGCATAATAATCGGCAATTCCTGGTTAATGGGCCCATATATGCAACTGCCACAGCGCCTTTTGGTGCTTTTGGCAATGCAGATAGTTATTTTAGCACTTTAAATACTTATTTAAAAAGCCAACAAATATATACAACATACTTTTATATGTTACTCTGTATTACTTTTTTTTAGTAATAATGTATTGGCTTTTAGCATGTTAACATGGAGACACTAAATGTTCGATATTTAAACGTTTGTTAGTGAAATCATAAAAAGAAAGAAAACACAAAATTTTATTGATACAGATTTTTATTAAAAGATAAATACAGCAGTTACAAAAGATAGTAAGAAAATATGGATCTTGCGGATAAAGGGGAAAAAAGAGTAAGGAAGAAGAAGAAAAGATATATAGAAAAAGATGCAAATAAACAAAAGTGTTTTTTGTATATCGCCGCTGTATCAATCCCTTATATAAAAAGAAGAAAGATATTGAAAATTTGGTGGATAGGTATAATGATGATATAGCAACCTTTTTTTGTTGAAATAGTCGTTCATTTTAGTTCCCAGTTTTTTTTTTTTTGCACAATACCCCCACCACCCAGGCTATAGACTGTCTTTGTGAATGTACACAATATTAGGGACCGGTCCCAAGGTTGGCGTTTTTAGAAAGAGCCGCTGATGTTGTAATGAAAGTAGCTCCGCCAGATGGCGATGCGGTCAGCACTGGTGGGTTGGTTTGCGAGATAGAGGAAAGGTCAACAGACGATGAGTGCTGATGATGCTGCTGTGTTTGCTGCGGAGTCGGCAAGATCAAGCCCTGTGCTTGCGGATGATGTGCCTGTGTGACCTGCTGTGGTGGCGGAATTAGAAGCGAGGGAGCGGCAGCGGCAGCGGCTACTGCCTGGGCAGTCACCGAGTGAGCAATCTGCTGTTGAGAAGCTCCAAGTGTTTGAGGCGGTTGGGTGGCGAGTGGGAAGCCAGAAGAAGCCGCCATAGCTGCAGACATTGCCTGGGCAACAGCTGCAGAATCGCCAGTCGCAGCCGCCTCTGTATGTAGATACTGCTGAATTGCAGTGCAGCCGCAATTGCGGTGAGCCAGCAGCTGGTTCTTCAAAATCATCACTTCCTCCTTAAGCTGCGCAACAGCAATATGCAAAGACCGGTTTTGCATTGTGACATCTTCTGCCCGACGTTCAAGCTCCTGGATCCATATCTTCTTCTTTTGTCTGCACTTTGAGGCTGCAATGCGGTTTCTTTCCAGGAAACGACGTCTGCGCAGCTGCTCTGCCGATGTTCCCTCTCCATTGTCTGCACCGTCATCGCTGCCATCGTGCCCGTCGCCGTCGCTGCCAGCATTTTCCTCATCATCAGACTTGGTTTTGCTTCTGCTGCGCCGATGCTTGTTGCCGGGTGTCGAGCTGCTCTTGCGAGAAGAAGACTCGGCGGCCTGTTGAGCGCTAGAAGTCCTCTTGTGTACACCTCCAGATCTGACTGTGTTGCGCTGTTGTCTGTCGTTTGTCGGAGCAACATATGGCATTTTGCCAAAGGCTGACGATGCAACTATATTATGCGGCTGTGGCTCGCCAAGCGATAGAGCCGAGGTGCTGCTTGCAAGCATTGCTGCCGATACAAGGGGCTGCGAGTAGTTCGGATTGGTCGGGCTCATGCTGCTGGGGACAACATATGATCCTAAGTTGTGCGACGGCGGAAAAATCGATGTTGCTACCCACGGAAGAAGAACAAAGAACAAAGAATAGAGATGTTGAAAATGTAGGGGAAAAATTATGTATTAGAAACAAGGGATAATAAAATGAACGCGTAGCCTTTTTAATGACGAAATAATGTCTTGAAAATTGTAGCAAGTAAAAAAAAGGGATAAATGCATATAGTTTTCGTGGTAAAAGAGAAAGGCAAGGAAAGCAAGGAAAGAAAAATAATGGCGAGCAAAACAAATGTTTTACCCCTACAAACACCAAAAAACTAAAGAAATTTATAATAGGAATGTTTTTTTTTCGTTTTCCGCTTGTAGTCCTCCTCGTGCTAGAGAGAGAATGAGTTCAATAGCCAGTGATGTGACAACCATAAAAGAATAAACACACACACACTCAAACATACAAGTCTTAGGGGAGGGAAGGGTAAAGTTCCATGAGTTCTCATTGGACATGTTGGGGGGAAAAAGCAGTGAACAAAAATAAAAATGACGTCATTAGGTTTGACTGGTCCGCAACAACAGCCAGTGTGAGCAGGCGTAGCGCTTATTTTTTTTCATGCTCCGGGCACAAACCGAAACAGGCAGAATCAAATGAAAATATGACACACATAGGACTCATCCTAAAAGCAGTAAACCCATTGACTGCCTACTTGCGCTGCTTGGAAAAGCTTCCCTAGTAGGTCCCCAGTTAAGAAAGAATGCTAGAGGCGCTGCACAGCGAAGATATGCACCGTTGGCAGATCCATGACGTCATAAAATCCCTTTAGACAACTAGCGTGCTAAGCGATTCAAGAAATGCATTTTTTTCTATTTTTGTTCAATTATTCTTACCTTCAATAAAGCGCATCATGGTCATAAACAATAAACAAAGAATAGATCAAATAAAAACTAATAATAAAAATACGAAAATGAAAAATAAGCGGCCAAAGATAGGCAGTGATAATAGACAGAATAATAATAAAAAGGTTAGCGTTCAATAGAATAGCACGGTGAACGAGCAGGTGATTTCAATTTCAAAGAATGAGTGACAACGCCCTAAGAAAAGAAAAGATAGGGAGGTACAGAAAAGAGCGTTTTGTACTTTATTGAACGAACAGAGAGAATAAATCAGCAGTGTTCTTTAACTAAAGGGAAGGATGAAGGGCGAGCGAAACTGAAGAGGACCTGGGCTGTGACAATGGCTATTTATACGTATAACAACAGCCCCTTTTCATTTATTTTTTTGTGTTTGCCAAACAAAAGAATAAAGAAAGAAATAAGTTCTGAAGGGAGCTAGGGAAGTTCTGGAGCACGATGTTTAGCATTTTCAGTGTTGAGTAGAAAAAGGAAAGAGAAGAAAAGTAAAAAAGGCGTGGACTATTTGTCATTTGCGTCACTACGTCATTGCGCAGAAAGCCACTCCTATATTCTGCGTTTGCTTCTGTCTGCTTCTTGCGATTCACTTATTAGCTGCATTATCTGCATTATCTGCTGCAGTGTTGATGCTGAGTAGCTTGTTGCTGCCGAGCATGTGTGCTTTGCTAAAAAAGGATCAAAGGTTATAGAGATGTTATAAGAAGCACGTCCAAGCTGTGCGAAAAAAAATAAAAACGAAAATCAACGCACCTGACATCCGAGTAGCTATGACTGTCGGCCCTAGCCCCAAAGACTAAAAGAAGAAATAAGCGTTTTTAAGCGTTTAGACATCAACACGCAGACACGCAGCAGCATGCGCATCTATAGGCTGCTTTGCTTTGTTTGGTTGCTGCATGGATGTGTAATTGTGCCTATTACCTGTTGACCATCAAAAAAATTTTACTGGTTCTGTTTTGCACCATCACGATCAAAGCAGAGCCGAGCTAAGAGAATAAGGAAGGAAGGAGACACACGGTGTGCGTTCCTGGTATAAACTTAAATTTCCTTGTCTGATCACGCGGGGAGCAAAAGGAGCCGTCGTGCATTGACTGACGGCCGACCGACCACTCAAAAACACAGTCATCAAGTATTGTGTTCCCGGTCCCTTATGTCGACGCAATGGTGCTTTTAAAACTCAAGCTTGATTACGTCTTGATAGACTTGTAAATGATGTCACTAATGCATTAATAGCAATAAGCATTTCATTTCATGGTGCTAACAAAAAAGACAAAAGCGGCAGGATGCACACGCGTCACCATAAATTACAGAATAAAATATAAAAAATGAGACATTAGTCAAGGTACATACCGTGGACCTGCAACTGCAGCAAAAACAAGCGTGAGTTTGTGCGTTTATTAGAGGATTGCCCATGTTCAGTCGATTGCTGCATCACCACGGCATTGCCATGCGACGCACAGCTTGCATGAAAAAAGGCGGTGTTGGCGGAGACGGCAGGGTGATTGTGTCATCGTCGTCGTCGTTCTCGCTACAGCCCAGTCCAGCGGCAACGATGTATGAAACAACACTGCCAGTCGAGTTTTCTGGCGGCAGATTGGCCAGCTTGGCAATGCATATGCGTGCCGCATAGTAGCGCTGCCACAAGGTGTACTGAAGCGTTCCGCGGATTGTCAGGTCGTACGGGCCTTTCAAAAGCTTTCTCCATCTTGCAGCATCCGATCCTTCGTCGTCGCCATCGCCGCTGCCATTGCCGTCACCAAAAGTAGCGCCTGGATGATGGATGCTTATCTGCGTTGTCATGAGATCGGTTGTGGGCTTCTGCAGCGATCCTGGGGCAAAGCGTATCGGGTCACTCAGCTCGTACACGTTGCCCAGCAGAATCGCTGGCTCAGTCTCGTTGGCAGCTGCTACAAGACCGCTACCATCAATTGCTGATGTGCCGTTGTTGCCCACGGCTGCTGCTGCAAACACGCCGATCTCAGCTCGTTCAATCAGGACCTCGCGAATGTTCGGATTAGTAGCCTCGATATGCAAAATGAAAAGCAGCTCCTTTTCAGTAGCCAAAATGTTGGATACCCGCACTGCCTGGACATCGACAAGCGGAGCCGAAGTAAAGTTGAACAGGACAACGAGAACAAACAGCGATGCCATCAGCACCACAGTGAAAAATATCGCGCGGAGCACCTGCGCCAGCGCGCTCTTGCGCTTGCGCTGCTGACTATGGTGGCGACGGAACAGAGGCGTGGTTTCTGGTAAGTCCTCAGAGGACCCATAGTAGACATTTGACTGGAACCGCCTGCTGTTGCGTCGCGAGTACTGGTTCCCATAAGTCGACCGCAGCCCAGCTGGCTCGCCATCCATGTCGCTCTCCTCGCTGGTTGCGCCGCCATAATCGTTGTTTGGCTGGGTCAAGATGCTGAATCGATGGCCTGCGCTAGCGCTGCTGCCAAACCCAACTCCTGCATTGACGCTAGCGCTGTTTCCAGTAGCTCGCATTGTCCGCCCAGGACGCCTGCTTGCTGCTCTCGCGCCCGCAGCGTTCCCGCCAGCTGCTGTGTGTCCGCCAGAGCTCGTATTTGCGCTTCCAAGATGCGTGTTTCCACCAACACTTCCATTGCCCACATTAGCTCCAACACCAGCGCCGCCCTGGGCAGTCGTGCTCGAGCTATAAGCGTGGCCATAGCTTCCCGTGGTGGACATTGCGCCGCCTATGCCCGAGCTGTCACGCCGCTCTGCGCTGCCCATATAAGTCGACAGCCGATGGCGGTTAGTGCGGCGCTTGGTCGGGCCGCTGGGCTCGCGGTCCTCATATGCGTCTTCGGGAATCGAGCTTACATGCAGGCTGCTTCTTGAATTGCGGTAAATAAACTGCTCGTCGTCATCATCGCTGTTTTCGTCCTCGCTTCCTCTGCTGGACACGTTGACTCTGCGTGTGAACAGCCTTGCAGCCCTGCCCGATGAGGAGCCGCGTTCGTTGGCCCCGCGTCTGTTCGCTGCCTTCTTGCCGGCAGCCTTGCTGGCCTTGCTAGTCTCTACGCTTAGCTGTCGATCGCCTTCTTCTGTCGGTGTTTCAATCGGCGTGCCTGCGCGTAGCATCTTTTTTGGCTTTATCGAGGCATCGGTGGTCTGCGCTGTAAGGCTCCCTATTATCCCAGCCTTTATACTGCGCTTTTTGTTTGTCTCTGCTGTGCTGTCCTTGCCAGAGACATTGCCGCTGCCACCGGACTTGCTCGCTGCAGCAGACGTTGCTGTCGCATCAGCACGGTCGCCAGCTATTCGTGTCAACGATACGCTGCGCAGCCCCGCGCGAGGCTTGACTGCTGCGCTGATTGGCGGAGAGACTACAGGCTGCTGTGATGGTTCTGCGCGAGGCTCTGTGCTGTGGGCTGCTGCTAGATCATCAGTTGTGGCCACCGCTGCTCCTTCGGCACTATTTGAATTATTGTTGTTGTTAGCCTTTGAGACCTGCAATGCAAGGCTCTGTGGATATTGTGCAAGTGATGCGCTTGCTGCTGCATCCTGAGAATTGCCAGCATTTAAGCTAGATATTGTGCCTGAAGACTTGTTTTCAGCAAAGCCAGTGTTTTGTGCTTCTGCGTCTTTGTTTTGCTGTTGTTGTTGTTGCTGTTGTTTTTGTTCTTGCCTTTCGACCATGGCGCTGACGCTTAGGACATCTGGAAACACATGCGAGGGCTGGAAAAATGGCTGTGACAATGGCCGCGGCGTGGTCTCTGACCGAAGTGACTTGCGACGAGGATGCATAAACAGCCCGGCCTGTTCGTCCAGCGTATGGTCGTCTAGATCCGTCAGCTGCTTAATCATCGTCTTGTGCTGCTGCTCGTTCTCCTCGTTCATATTGAAAAAAAGTGAGCTAGTTGAATCGGGCAAGGAAAAAAGAGCTTGATTGAGAGGTAAATTTTTTACAAATTTAAATTCCAAGTCCAAATTTAAAAATTTAAAAAAAGTGGAAAGTGGAAAGTGGAAAGTGGAACGCAAAAAAAAAAAGAAAAAATTCATTTTATTTTCCATTTTTCACACTCCTACACTTTCCCCCACTTCACCCAAGCCTTTGTTTTTTTTTTTGGTGTTGCTTTCTGATTTATGCTGCGATTTTTCTTGTTGTTGTTGCCAAGCGTGCAGAGCAAAGATCAGTATATCGCTGCATCAAGGAGAAAGCAAACTAATCAAAGCAAACCAAAACAGAGCCCATGTGACCAGAGATGCATTCTTCCAACAAAATAATGCTTCTGCGGCCTCTCCTTTACTTTACAAAGATATTAGAAAAGAAAAAAGGTAAGATAATGCGAGCCGAGTCGAACATCCATGAGACTATCATTTCGTTGAACAAATACCCAGAGAATTTCGATACTAGTGTGGCTGCTGCTGACTTGATTAGTTCGGTAACTATCTGACACAATCGATAACCAGGCAAACCACTTAATCATCTTAACAATTCTCAGAGATAATGCTGTTCCTGAACTGTGCAATCTTGACTGACATTTGCTGACAATGCCCAAACAAAAATATTAATAGATAACATTTTTCACTGTAAAAACTGACCCAATGCCGTGCATTTACCAAAATAGCGTTATTTTTTTTGAACTGTCGTTTCATTGATTGAGCAGCTTTTCTCAACAATTCAAACCTTAGATTTCGCGTAAATATAGTTTTTTTTTTTCTGGTGGGGCGATTTGGAACCAGTCTACCCGCAGAAATGTTGGGTTCCGCAATGCTATCTCTATCATCCACTTGGTCCTTCGTTTCACAGTGTGCAGAATCGCGCTGTATGACTCGTCAGCCCACTCCGTATCACATTCATCGTCGAACGGATTGGTCAGCCAATGGCTATGGTCTGATCTACTTTTTCCATCCCAAAAATAGGAACTTGTATAGCGGCCCTGATCATGGCATTGGCTGCATTTGCTTTTATGGAACATCATCTATTTGTAAATAAAATAAAATAAAACTATTGACCTCAATATTGGATTTCATATTTGCCTAAAAATATACAAGAAAATATGGCCTTACCAAACACGCTGCGGATCCCGGGACATATATTGACCGTATCACTTGTAGCCAACTAAACTTTATAGACGTGAAAATCATTATTAAATAATGTCGTTATTTTTTTGCTATGACAAAAGCAAGGGGAATTTCTGCCTGACATTTACAATCTTTTTTTAGCTATCTGGAATAAGCCAACTTTGTTCTGTCTTTTTTCGTTGCTCTTCTGCAAGCTGCTTAAGGAATTGTATAAAACGGCAGTTGCGGTATCTCGGGAACAACGAGCAGAACGAGAAAAAAAAAGGTTTTCCTTTCTTCCTTAGCGTATTTTTACACCTTTGTTTATATAATTTATCCTTGTTCTTTTTTTTTTACATCATAACTGCACGTTAATTAATAAGTAACCATGGTTCGCGCATCTATTGTTTCCATTCTGGCTCTTGCCGCTGTTGCCCGTGCTCTGCCTCACGAGGTCGAGACCAACACCGCTTACTATGCCACCTCGTCGGTTCCTGCAGTGACAACCACCTCTGTCGAGGTTCCCACTTCCAGCACCAGCACATACATCCAGTACATCACCATCACTGAGGATGAGTCGAGCCCTGCCGAGGCCATCACCTCTGTTGAGGTCACCACTTCTTCTGAGGAGACTACTACTTCTTCGGTCGAGGTGACTACCACTTCTGAGAATACCACTTCTGCTGAGGAGACTACCTCTTGCGAGGAGGAGACTACCTCTGTTGAGGAGACTCTCCCTTACTGCGATGAGGAGACCAGCACCGAGTCCGAGACCCTGCCCTACTGTGACGAGGAGACCAGCTCTACTGAGTACTACACCACTCCTGTCGAGCAGACCACTACCTCGGTTGAGGCCGCTACTACCAGCCAGGGCGAAGTCTGCACCACTGCTACCGTTTACATCAAGGAGGTCCAGACTGTATATGCTACCCAGACCGTCACTGAGACTGCTGTTGTTACCGAGACCCAGTCTGTCTGCGAGACCGCTCCTACTGTGATCGAGGTTCCTACCACTGATGTCTCTGTTCAGACTATCACTACCACCGTCTACAATACCGAGGAGGTGCCTGTCGGCTTGTCTGTTGTCCCCACCACCTTTGTTCAGACCGAGGAGACCCCTTGCGAGACCGAATCCTCGGTTGTTCCTACTACAGTGACTTCTTCTGAGGAGACCCCTTGCGAAACTGAGTCGTCGGTTGTCCCCACCACCGAGACTTCTGAGGAGACTCCTTGCGATACCGCGTCTTCTTCTGAGGAAACTCCTTGCGAGACCGAGTCTTCTGTTGTTCTTACCACTGAGTCGTCGTCCGAGGAGACCCCTTGCGACACCGAGTCTTCCGTCGTTCCTACCACCGAGACTTCTTCTGAGGAGGTGACCACTGAAACCACCACATCTTCGGTCCCTTACACCACTAGCGAGGCCCCCGCTTATACCACTACCACCAGCGAGGCCCCTGCTTACACCACAGCCAGTGCCCCTGCTTACCAGACAATCGCTCCTCTTTTCTAAGCGGTTAGATCCAAGTAAATATTCTTAAAGTTATTTTACATATTTATTTTTTCTTGATACACAAACTTTTGAAGTAAGCTTTATTTTATCGCTTGTGGCATATGAAAATCCTATCAAGATTTCTTGTTTAGTAAGGTTTTTTTCTTTGTTCTAAAATGCGGTTTTGGTATTCAATAGCGTTGTTTTTCTTTTTATTTGCACATTCTACTTGCTACACTACGGCCAATTGCCCTATAAAAAAGCCACAAACGTGAAATAATTTATGTTCAGGTGGATCATACATAGAAAAAATGCATAAAAAAGGAATTAGTTAGTTATATTGTTTTTTATATCGCCAAATTTAACTCTGAGCAAATAAATAAAATAAAAGAATGACAAATAGCTAACAATATATGTACTTACCCTCCACACTCAGTAGCCTCTAACTGCCTTTCTTAGAAGTGTATTCCTGTGATTAGAGCACTGCGTTTACAAATATTTTTGTACGTACACGTTTGGTAGATAACC
>JANBOH010000234.1:0-24041 GCA_027478445.1 Coemansia asiatica | reverse complement strand
AAAAAAAAAAAATTAAATCCAAAATACATATATATACCAAATAATTTTTCTTAAACGCAAAATAATGTCTATAATCTTTTTTGATCAAATACAGGCACTATGCTTGAAAGACCTTTACTATTTTGTCTCTGTTTATATAGTGCTTTACCTTGGATACCGCTTATTCCTAGCGCCGTTTAGCAAAATACCAGGGCCAAGACACTCAAAGATATCTACTCTTGGTTACTTTATAGACGTATTCTACGGGACTATAGGAAAAACATCATTGGAAAGCTATTATAGATACGGTGACATATACACCTTGGGCCCAGATTCAGTAGCCATATCAAATCCCGCAGAATGCCGTAGGGTTCTCGGATCAACAGATTTCCCCAAGCATCCAGCTTACGCAGGACTGGCAATCGAGGAAAACATCATGATTTCGACACTCTCAGAAGACGATGCTCATAGTCGTCACAAAAGAGTAGGAATGGTTTTTTCTCATGCCAACCTTGCCAAACTGGAACACATTATAATTAACCAGGGTGTCAATGCACTATTCAGCAAATGGGACAGGGGCATTTCAAAAGCGACTGTTGGAAATGAGACAGAAATCAACTATGCTTGGGATTTTGTGAAAATGTCTTTCGATATCATGTGCGCTCATACGTATAGCAAGCAATTTGGCACGCTGAGCAATAGTCAAAAAGATGTCATTGAGTGGATAACCTGCTACAGATCTCTTTCTGCAATCAGCGCATTCCTGGGCAGTGCAACAAGTCCTCTTATCAAATGGCTAGTGGCAGATATTACAAAAGGCAAAAGTGAATTTTTTGAATTTAACAGAAAGCTAACAGTTGAGCGCCTCAGCAAAAACCAAAAAGCTGAATCCCCAAAAAAGCAACTTGTAGATGCGCTAGATTCTGTGCTCAAGAATGAAAACCCAGATACCAATTTTGCCATGTCGACCAGCCAAGCGACAGCCGAAGTCACCGCATTCCTAGTAGCTAACTCTGCATCCACATCAGAGACAATGTGCTGGACTCTGCACCACATGCTGCTGAACCCAAATACCTACAATCGAGCAATCAACGAAGTCAGAGCCAAGTTTTCCCATTCTCACACGGTTACCTACCACGAATGCAAAGCGCATCTTCCGTACATCGAGGCTTGCATATACGAGTCCATGCGTATTCATGCAATCTCCGGCTCAGTTCTGCCTCGAGTAGTACCCAAAGGAGGAGTCACCATGCAGGGTCACTTTTTGCCCCAGGGAACCACTGTTGCTGTCAATATCGCTGGCGTCAGCCACCATAAACAGACATGGCACAGTCCCAGGTCTTTTTTGTCTGGGAGATTTATAAGTAATCCTGAGGCTAAAAGAAATGCTTCTGCATTTAGCTTTGGTGCCAGATCATGTCCCGGACGCAACCTTGCTATGCGCCAAATGCTTGTGGTGCTTGCCAATGTCTTTAAAAACTTTGACTTTGAGATACCTGAAGACGCTCTGTTTAAGCCAGAGTTTCTGGACAGGCATGGATACCCACAGGTGATGCCCTCTGTCCAGAGCATCATGATTGGTCCCAAATACCCAGAAAGAGACTGCCGTATAATTGTTCGACGGGTACCCAAGTACTGAATCCAACTGTAGAATTGCTTTTTTTTTTGTAATTGATTTAATCGGTAAATAAAATGATTTATTTATAAATTTTGACAAATTTATTTATTTTTTTTTAAAATAAAAAAATTTATATGCGTAAATCCACATCATCCTAAACATATAGAAAGTATGCAAATGACTCGTGTACATTGCAAAGTATATTGGGGAGTACTTATTTAATGCTTTGATTTCTTTTTTAAATAAAGTAATTGACAATTTCTTTTCTAAATAACATTTTTGACAATCTCTTTTATATAAAGTGATTGACAATTTTTTCTATATAAAATTCTTAACGACTTTTTTCTATATAAAAAGAAAACCTTTTATAAAGTAAAATTTTTTTCTTTATTACAAACTGTCTACTTTTTTCTTTCTCCACAAGCAGAGCTCTTTCAAAAAATAATATGGATTCACTTATTCTTTCAAAACATTATATCATGACTATTTTTCAATATCTTCGCGACTGGAATAAAGCTTCTGGCATAGCTATTGCTTCAAGTCTTTTTTGCGCTTATATAGTAGGCAAAATAATATACAGGCTTTATTTTGCGCCACTAAGCAAGATCCCCGGAAGTACCCTTTCAAAGGTGACGGGGCTCTATTACCACTTTAACGCTTTTTTCGGGAGATTCGGCCAGCTGTCTATTGATGAATACTACAAATACGGCAACATATATATGCTGGGACCAAACAATGTGGCTATATGCGACCCTTCAGACTGCCGCACAGTCCTCAAGTCACACCGGTTTATCAAGGGCGATATCTACGACAAGCTTGACATCCTTGGAGGGACGATGTTTACAACAAGATCTCCGAAAGTAGCAAATACCAGGCGTAGACAGATAGGACCAGCGTTTACGCTGAGCCATTTAAGCGCTATGGAGCCAGTAATCATCGAGTGCGGCATCAATGCTATCCGTAACAAGTGGGACGGGCTCATCTCACAAGCTTCAGGCGATCGACCCAGCGCTGAAATCAACTTTTCCCAACACTTCTCTTTGGCTACATTCGACATAATGGGCACTCTCGGCTACGGTCAAAAGTTCAATGCACTGAAAAATAACCAGTCGCAGATCACCAATTGGCTCTTTAACTTTAACAAGCTGACTATGATTAGTATAACATTCAAGGCTATTGAGAGATTCCCGCTCAACCTGATCGCTCGCCGACTAATCAAAAGCAAAGATGAATTTTTCGCTTATGGCGACAAAGTAGTCCAAACCCGCAGAAATCAGATCAATAGTGGCGAGCTTTCTGAGAAGCCAACTGACATTTTGCAGGCACTTCTGGATAGCGAGGATCCAGAGTCTAAAGCCAGAATGACGCCAAAGGAGATCTCTGCAGAGACAATTGAGATTATGGTGGCTGGCTCGGAAACCACGTCTTTGACAATGACATGGGCTCTCCACTACTTGCTCCTTTATCCAGAAGTGTATAGCAAGGCAGTCAGCGAGGTGAGAGGAAAATTTCCCTTTAATCACACGATCACCTACAACGAGGCCAAGATGCATCTGCAGTACATAGAGGCATTTATTTATGAGACGCTGCGAATCCATGCAGTTTCTGGAATCCCCCTTCCCCGAGTTGTGCCACAGGGCGGAGTGACGCTTCAGGGTCATTTTTTGCCAGAGGGAACAACCATCGCGGTCAACATTGCTGGCGCCAACCATCACCAAGAGACTTGGAAAAAGCCAAGAAAGTTTATGCCTGAGCGGTTTTTAAGTGACGAAAAGGCAAAGCAAACCTTGCTGACTTTTAGCTCAGGAGTGCGCGTCTGTCCAGGACGCAATTTGGCTTTTTACGAGATGATGATTCTTTTGTCCAATATCATCAAGGACTATGACCTTGCGTTGCCTGCAGACGCGCTGTTTAGGCCAGAAAGCAAGGATAAATACGGAAATCCGCGAGCTATGCCGTGCATTCAAAATCTCACTGTTTGTCCTAAAAATCCGGAACGCGACTGCCGCGTTGTGGTTTGTAGAACCATGGAATATTAGGGAAAAATATAGTTATACTCTAATTCCTTTTTTTTCTTTTGAATTTATCTCTCAAAAATTTGAAGATGTTTTACTTTGAATAGTTTCCGAATAGGTTTGTTTTGGATTTGTTTTGATGTCATTTCTATTAACGATTGACAGATTGTCATTTTGAAAGTCGGATGTTTTATTTTATTTTTGCTTGTGCGTTTCGAGCGCCGCACTATATATGCATGTAAATGTTCTTTTTTTTAATTTTTGCCCTATTTATCTATTTGTTTATTTCAAAAATAGATGTGCGCTGTATGCACACCTCATATATCTCATGTAAAAAAAATGAGATTTGCCAACCTACATTTAAAGTTGTTGGGTATTGCAATTTTGAAGGGCTTTTATGCTTATTTTTTTTTCCAAATGTATACCAATCCCATGTAAATCATCAATTCGTCGTCATTTTTCTGTTTAATTCATATTAATAAAAACAATTTTCTCTATTCACCTGCCTAAAGATATCCTTCATAAAAAAAATTGGTATCTGTCAAATATTTAAGTATGGTTTTTAGTTTGCACACATCTCGCTTTTATTCGAGACATTGCCAGCAAAAAAAGCTTTTTCTTCCTCTCATTCTATTATTTTTTGTGTTTAAAATATCTTAAATTTAACAGTCACTTGCTCAATCTTTTACTTTTTCCTTTACCAAACTCCCCATGGCAATTGTCGAGCTATTTAGAGAAGGCATTGGCTTTCTTTTCAAGAGAATTAACGGCTTGAAGGTATCCTATACGGTTATAATTGCTCTTGGGCTGACTGCTCATACAGCCGCTCGCATCTTTTACCGACTGTTTCTATCTCCACTTAGCAGAATCCCAGGCTCAAGTCTATCCAAGATAACGCGAACCAAGCTCCGCATCGACTCGCTTTTTGGTCGAGGCGGCCAGGTGTCCATTGACGATTACTACAGATATGGCGACATATATACAACTGGCCCCAACTCTGTTGTTATATGCAACCCCTCTGACTGCCGCTCGGTTCTGGGCACACATCGGTTTGCAAAGACATCGAGCTACAAGGCATTTGCTCTTGTCGAGGAGAATATTTTCACTACACGGTCTCCAGAGCTCGTCCACACTCGTCGCAAGCAAGTCGGTCCTGCGTTTACCCATGGCCATCTCAACGAAATGGAGCCAATGATAATGGAGTTTGGCATCCATGCAATCCGTCAGAAATGGGACCAGGCCTTGTCACAGTCGCTTGACGGAAAAAAAGCCACAGTGAATTATGCCGAGCATTTCTTTTTGTCTGCCTTTGACATAGTTGGTGCTCTTGGATATGGCCAAAAGTTCAATGCGCTTATTAACAACAAGGCTCAAGCTGTGGACTGGGTAAACGACTATCTGCTGCTTTCTGTCATCAAAATGGTCTTTGGCGACATCAATCGGTTTCCAATCAACTTCTTTGTCCGCAGATTGATTGAAAGCAAAAACGACTTTGCCGCTTTTGGAAACGCGGCTACGCAGAAGCGCAGAGACATGCTTGCATCAGGAGAACTGACAGAGAAGCCCAAGGATATCTTGCAAGCGCTGCTCGAGGGCGAGGATCCCGACTCTAAGATCAAAATGACGCCCCTGCAGATTACCGCTGAAAACATTATTTTCCTTATTGCCGGCACTGACACTACCTCGCTGACCTTGAGCTGGACTCTTCATTACCTGATGCTTTATCCAAACACTTACAAAAAAGCCGTTTCCGAGGTACGCTCAAAGTTTCGGCGTAACCATACTATCAGCTATGCAGAGGCAAAGGCCAATTTGCCCTATATCGAGGCATGCATCTACGAGTCCATGAGAATACAGCCTGTATCCGGCATTCCTCTTTTAAGAGTAGTACCAAAGGGCGGTGCTACTTTTCAGGGATATTTTTTGCCCGAGGGAACCAAGATTGGCGTCAACATTGCTGGCGTCAACCATCACCAAGGCACATGGAATAATCCCAGAAAGTTTTTTCCCGAAAGGTTCATTGAAAATGAGAAGGCGAAGCAAAACGTATTTACATTTAGCTCTGGAGTCAGAATATGTCCTGGTCGGCACTTGGCACAGTATGAAATGCTGATTATGCTGTCTAATATTCTAAAGGACTACGACTTTGAGCTTCCTGACGATGCTTTGTTTAGACCTGATGTTCTTAACTCCTTTGGATATCCACAGACTATGCCTTGTACTCATTACCTTTCTGTTGGTCCGATGTATCCCGAACGCGACTGCCGCATTGTAATTAGCAAAGCGGAAGACTATTAAGCGGACAATTAGCACTTTATTTGATATATTTTTAATTATTTTTATTTATTTTTATTTAATATTATTCTTTACCCACATGTTCTATTGATATACCCATTGGATTTTTTGGAGTTAATAAGTAAAAAAAAGCTTTAAAAATCTAGCATATACACATTGCAATAGCCTAAAAAAATTGATGGGCTCAGATTTATTGATGTTTTAAAACGGTGGCCAAGGCAAATAAATGGTAAAATAAGTAAAAATAGCCTTCAAGTAAATATGCTGGCTTTCCGTATTAACCCTTTTGACAAAAACAAATCAAATATTCAGTTAGTTACATATACACTAAGTCTAAGTAATAAAAGAAACATACAATGACTTTTTGATATATTTAAAAATAAAGATGGAGGTGTTCAATGGGATTGTGATTATGAAACAAAAGTTTGTATTTGGCATACTTCACATTGCAATAATCTTTAACACAGAAAATTAATTGTCCAAGGCAGCCAGGCAATTTTTTTTACCTGTAATCAAGTTTGAAATTATTAAAATAACTTTTTTTTTGGAGTAGATGAGCAAACAGAAGGCATTAATATGTTTTTGTTAGTTATATGAGATATTTTCTACCTTGTAAAGTTCATCTATTAATTATTTCCTTGGCACTAAAAAATAATAGGAAACGGCCGAATTATTATTATTTCACAGGCTTTGAAATCCATTTCTTTTTTTTTTCTTTCTTTTTGTCCGCAGTGGCTGACTGCAAATAATTTCTCGTGACCAAAAAATTAATGTTTGATTTTGCTGACTTGGTCGACTGCATTTTAAAACCTCTATGAATTAATTCTTTTTTTCCAACTGGAAACTATATACAAAGCAAGTCTTTTTTATAAGACAAGTCTGGAGCAATTAATTTAGCCTCCTCTTTTTAAGTCTTCAAAATAATATTTTTTGTTTCTTCTCACGCAATTTACCTTTTACACTAGTTTTTTCTACTCCTTTTTATTGTTAGTTGTCAGAGGTTGCCAGGTCAAGTAATCTTGGAAAAGGAAAATAAAAAAAAATCAATTTGCCTGTGCACTTGCGATTTCTTTTAAAAAATGTCTTTATTCAAGAGACGATACAAATATACACACACTTAAGATTTGCCCTCTTTATTCATTCAGACTTTTTTCTTTTAGCAAGCATAGGAAGAAGGAAAAAATACCAAAAAAAGTTTTCAACCCAGTCAACGAAACTAAATGGGCGGGAAATAAAGAATAGATGCCTATGCATTTAAATCACTTAGTTGCAAGTCTCGACTAAAAAACTAAAAATCTCTTATGAGTTACGAAGTATATAAAATGAGCCCTAAAAAACTCCCACTCCTTGTTCTTTTTTTTATAGAGAAGACTTGCATTGTTGGTTCCAATAATCATCTATTATATTATTCTTTTGATTAAAAGTTTTATTTTTTCTGCGACAATTGAAACAAAACTTTACTGCATCTAATATCATTAAAAATGCATTACAACTATCCCCACAACAACTACCCATTTCATCCATATAATCTTGTATTAAACAAGCAGGAAAATCCTTGGATAAAGCCGGGATCGCCTTCTCCTTTATCTCTCCCTCCAGCTGGATCAACTTTCAGCATTCCAGACTCTCCAACTGTTCCTAACTTTGTATTAAATCAATACTGGGATCCGAGATATAGACGCTATTAAAATAACAAAAATTCTGCGTTTATTGCCGAAAAAATAACATTATTTTAATGAGCGCAAGTTTTGCAACTGCAAACAAACATTTCACTTTTCATAAAAAAAAAAATAAAAAAAAAATTTAGTTTTTTTTATTAATTTAGCGGTAATATTTGTTTTCAAAAATTTATTAAAAATTTTTTTTAATTGCCTCTCATTCTATGTGACAAAAGCCCAACACCTGAAAAAATAACAGCAACTCCGATGGCAAACAAAACATATTTCACTGTAGTGAAAAACTTGAATTCGTTGAAGTACACGCCTCCGCCAATAATATCAAACACTGTCCAGACAACGTAAAACACTGGCACCTGTAGCAACGCATCGTAACGCAGCAGACCCTGGTTAATCCAGTAGACCTGTGATGCAGCGGTGAATGCTGTGACAAGCAGAATGACCCATGATATAAAATGGTTAAACTGATTGTCGTGATCGAAAAGCGATACTGAAAGTAGATTGACCAGCGACTTGGCAAAGAGCGTTGTCAATGTAGCCATAAATGACCCAAGACTAGCATAAGCCAGAGGTAGGCCGTATTTGACATATCTCGATGTCGGTCTTATAGGTCTAACATACGGGTCAAGGATCATCAACGGATGTCTGAATATAAATTTAGAAAGTTGTCTGGATACTGAAGGTTCGCTAGTAGTAGGAATATGCTGTGCAGCAGATTGTGGTGGTTCGACAACCGGTTCTTTGTCTTTGTTGTCTTGTTTTTTGTTTGTCAAAATAAATGGTTCCACAGCTCTGACTGGATCAGAAGCGGTGTGATGGTCCACATTAGATCCTAGCTCTGTAAAGAGTTTATCGATTGACTGGTTTTCTTTGCTTACACTAATAGTGCCCAAACAAATTTGCTGACTGACCGATCGCGATTGCTCGTCTGTTTCTGAATGACAGCTAGCTAGAAAATTCAATCTGTTTTCTTCCGCATCAATAGCTGTGTCTGGGCCATTTATCCGATAGCTTTCTTGCATATACCGAGCAGAGCCTCGCTCGACAGTCCACAAAAACACATAGATAGCAATGATAGCTCCAAAGATTAGGCAGAGATATAAGACGGTGGGCTTGGACTTGAGCAGCTGAATAAGCACGCACAACCGATAGTTCTGCTGCACAATTCCGCTGAACACAACAACAACTACACAGCCAGCAATGATCAGCACAATGCCACCCACGTCAAACATACTAATCTTTTCGTTGTTTAACAAGGGCGCAACAATAACGTTTGTGACCAGAGATACAGCGCCTAGAGGAGCCACTAAAGATTGAGGCGCAAACTGCAGCGCTACAAAGTTTACCACGTTGCCCAGAATAAAGATGACCAGACCAACTGCCCAAACGGGGCTACTGAAAGGCGTGTTAGGGTTTTTGCGCAATGCTATTTTTTGACGTAGCCTGGTTTTCCACATTTGACGCTTTGCTTCTGACTGATCGTCCTGCGTCTGCGGTTTCTGAGCCAGCTGCTGATTACTGCAATAAGAGAGACGCACGTTGTCCATTGCCGATAACGATATGCGGTTTCTAGAAGTTGTGTCCGCAATCTCCATTATACCGTTAGCGCTGTTCCCGCCACAGTTGCTCATGCGGCTATTGTTCCGAACCGACAGCGGCACAAGCATATGGCTTTCTTCTAATAATGTTCCTCCAGTACCTGTCCGCTTGACATTAGATGGCGCTGAAAGGGGGAAAACATCAGATGCTGCAGCCGCTGGCGCTAAACTAAAAGACAAATTCTCGTTGACCTGACCAGCCTCGTTCGTAGTTTCGGCGCTGTCGCTCTGGACACAGCGGCGACTATCATGACCACGGCTCTGACTATGTACAGCCTCTGAGGAGTAGAAATAGATCCCGCTTGGCGCCGATGGCGACTGAGCAAGTGCATTTGCCTTCTCCCTGTCAATCGAGCTTTGAAGAGCAGCATCAGCCTGGGTCTTCTCTTCACGCTTCCGAAAAGCATATTTCTGTAGATTCAGTCCGATATTGAGCGTAGCGCCGCCTATAAGCACAAGCAGCACGCCGATCCACACTTGCTGATGCGGTTCCTGGCTGACGCACTTGCCAATTGGCGTCCCGTCGTCTAGATGCGAAGCGCTGTTGTCCACCACGCCTTGCCGCAGATCAACAATCATGTTGTGCGAAGATGTCAGTTCGCTGCGCCCGCGAACTGTGCTGGCCTCTGCATTGCGTGACGTGGCACAGGTGAACCCGTTATCGCACGTATCGACTGCACCGCTGTATAGTCCACACTGGGCATTTGCTAGAAAACCTCGACAGCAGGAGACGGTCCCATTTGTAACCTGTTTGTCTGCGTCGACTCCTGGCGGCCCACTAATTGGGGCACCGGGAAGAGTCCACGCACCTCCGCATGTAAATTCAAGCGTACAAAATCTTGGCGCACACCACTGGCTCGCATCATCATCAGTGATGTCTTTGGCATTAAGAGCATCAAGATCTCTTTTATTTTTTGTAGATGACGTTGTTCCACTAGTTGATGCGTTTGTCGACGATGATGATGGTGTGCTCCAACGACGGCTGAGTTGGTAGGCAGCACAGTCGAATGCGCTAGAACACAGCTCGCCTATTCCAATAAATAAATAAATAAATAAATAAATAAATAAATAAATAAATAAATAATATATATATATGGCAATTAATAAGCAGATATTTTAATCGACATACAATATTTGGCAAGCGTGGTGAATATCGCCCATTGATAACAGTGGCCACACGTGTGACAAATGATGGAGTATATAGACCCACTTTTGTGGATAAAAAGAAAGTATATCTTGGCAAATGCGGTAACTAAAACTCGGTGATCTTGTTGCCACATGGTCGATTTAACAATATAAAAAATCGTAATGGAATATAAAAGTTTTTTTTCTTTTTGTTATACTTACCTGCTTTAACAACATAGCGACAAGTGCCATCTATACAGGCATATTCGCCAAGCCTTGCTTTGTGCCCAGAAGCGCTGATTTTATAGGCATCCTGCGCCTTTAAAATATCACCATGTCTAAAGCTGACACACTGGGCATCAGAGGAACACGATTGACCAGAAATGTCAGGCTCAATTTTGCTGCGCTTAATATTTTCTGACCGGTAAACCCTACCGCTGCTGCTGCTGCTACTGTTACTGCCTTTATATGCACTAGCGACGCTGGAGTTAACGTCGACACCACGACGCTGAAGAGTACGACGCGTATTGCATTTTTGGGAGACTGTAGTTGCTGCTGATACTGGAGTCGAAGCAAGTACTAAGTACATGCATAGACAGAAACAGAAACACAAGTATAGCCGACGATAATAACGAGCTTTAGAAATACACAGTCGAGGCCATCTCCGCGTTTTCATTTTATTGATTAGAAATAATAAAAATAACACTGGATTCGATAAATATGAGTTTATATGTAGAACTATAGATAATATAATAAAAGTGAAAGAAGGAAATGGATAGAAGCTCCACAATGACTGTTTGTACAGAAATCGAGATGGAAAAAATATAATAAAAAGGTAGAAAGTAAAAAGTACACAGAGGAGTGAGCAACGGAGAGGATAAAAAGCAAAAAAAGTACACAAAATATATTTAAAAAAAAGTGGAGAAGAGTAATGGCTAAAATAAATAAATAAATAAATGAGAATTTGAAAAAAGTGCTATTTTAGCGACCATTTAAAAAATTTACCTTTTAAATTTTGCTTTTTTCTACTCATAGTAATATAGTACAATACATTAACAATTAGTCTGCGGCTTTTTTACGGGTTTTTTTTTTTTGTGAAAACTTGATAAACAAAACCTAGTTTTGGTTGTATACAGCTATTGTCTTATTTCAATAATTTTTACACAAGCAAAACAAGCATAATAATTTAAAAAGTACAAAAAAGAATCCCTGACAAAACAATTGTTATTATTTTATCGACAATTTGTATTATTAAAAGGTGGCTCGTGAATTTCAGTCAGCAAAAGAAAAAAAAACAACTTCTAGCTTATAGTGGCGTGTCAGCTATTCAAGGCAGTGAGAAAGAATAAATAGCTCGGCCAGAACAAAAAAGAGGGCTACAAACTTTGGGTTCATGTAAAAAAATGTAAAATTTAATAATGTTAATACTGTGCTCAAAATACTAGCATTCAGGCATTCAGCCGCGCATAAAAATTTACTTGCACCCTACTATTTTGAAAGTATGGAGTAAAAAAAAGGAAAGTAGCGATAATGGTTTTATTTTTAAGATTTATAAAATATTTTATAATCTTCCACCTTTTACTGCTTTTTTATTATCTTTTTTCAAAAAAAAAAAAGAACTAAAAATTCAAAGCGGGGTAGTTAAAAAGTAAACCTAAAATAGAAGCAAATTACTGCAAATTTTAGAAATGTTTGATCAAAAGACCCTTTTTGAGTGTGTGCCATACTCCAAGTATGCAACAAGCCCTTTGTACCGGACGCAAAAGACCAGTTTTAACCACAAAGCCACTTGTGAAAACCCAAGAAATTTACAGAAACCGCCTTACAAATGGAAACCAAATACAACTAGCAGTAATGCTAGAAACTTTGCTTATGCCCAAATGAAAAGGCGCCTTTGCGGCGGGCTCTCAAACTACATGTCGCTGACACCGTCAGAAGCTATCGATGAGCAGGTTTGCAAGGAAGAGGGTAATCAGTGGCAGCTTGAACAGCAGGAACTTGAATCCATGGTGGAGCCGGATAGTATATGCTACTCTGACAGCGACGATGGCTCCAGTAGCCAGATAAGCTCCTACATCTATAGTCCTGGACGTGTCTTTAATTTTAAGCCAAATGCGATTTGACAAAGACTATAGAAACAAAGAAAAAGACCGACCTTAAAATCTATATTACTTTTAATTGATATACAAATAAAGAGGTGTTATTATGAGCTACAGCTGCATTGCAGTCCCTCACCCCACTTGGGCACTGGTCCAGCATATCTCTCATATTCAGCTAAATGATCTGGAAGATTGTCGGCAAAGGCATATTTGGTCAGAAGCTCCAGCGCCCTATCAACTGCTGCCTCATCGCCCCTTTCAGCTCTTTCGATAATCTCCTGGGCAGCCCAGTTGCGCAACACGTACTTTGGATTCTCTGCCTTCATTCTCGCGCAATGCTCGCTTGCAAATTCATCATCCTGTGCATCAACAGAACCCATCATCTCCCTTGACAGTCGTGGCAAATACACGTTTTGGAAAAACTCAATAACACGTGCTTTCCACTCAGAAGAGTCAGAAGCACAAGAGAATGCCAAAGAGCGCTCAACAAGCGAATCAGCAAGATCTTCAAGCTGTCTATTACTGCTGTTGCTGTTTCCAGATAGGCTACCCTTGACCATCGACGGAGCATTGCACAGAGCGCGCATGGCAAATGTATAGTCTGTCTTTGCATGCTCAAGCAGATCAAGGAACGGCTGCACAACATCAGGCAAATCCTGCGATTCTTCAGTTGCCAAAAGACCAAATTTGCGACGCATCGTCTGCGCATACTCTTGCTTAAACTGCGCGCCGAACTGGTTCAAAATATCAGTAACGACCTGTATGGTCCCTGGCTTGAGCTCGCTTCTTTGGCTGTCATCGTCTTTTAACGGATCGTTATTAGCAACAGCCTCGCTATCAATAAGCCTTGCGAGAGGATTAGCAAGCCGCATCAGGTTCCATAGTGCTACACGGGGCTGCTCGTTAAATGCATAGCGACCAGCAGTATCTGAATGGTTGCAGATAAAGCCAGGATCGTATGCATCCAAAAAGGCAAACGGGCCATAGTCGATGGTCAGACCAAGGACAGACATGTTGTCAGTGTTCATGACGCCATGGCAGAACCCATATGCCTGCCACTGAGCAACCATCTTTGCAGTGCGCTGTGTGACCTTGCGTAGTAACACAGCATATTTGCTTTCTTCACACAGATCACCTGCACTTGCAAAACTATTATCCTTTTTCTCCTTGTCGTCGTCATTCTTCTGTTGCGCAGCAATCTCTGGGTAGTGATGTCGAATCGTATAGTCTGCCAAATCCTTTACAAGCTTGTAATCGTTACGCGAGGCCGGTAGCTCAAAGGAGCCAAACCTAATCCACGATGGCGCCAATCTTGTGACTATAGCGCCAAGCTCTGTCTGCTCGCGCTCAACAAGTCGTTCAGTAAATACCAGAGCGAGAGACCTAGTGGTCGGTATTCCCAAAGCATGCAAGTGCTCGGCAGCCAGATACTCGCGGATACTCGATCTGCGAACAGCATAGCCGTCGCCGAACCGTGAGTAGGGTGTGCGGCCAGCGCCCTTAAGCTGGATCTCCCAGCGACCGCCATGTCCTCGCTGACCAGGGCCATCAACCTCGCCCAGCGAAATAGCTCTGCCATCGCCTAGCTGGTCCGCCCATATACCAAACTGATGGCCGCCATAGCAATGCGCCCATGGAAACGAGCCTGGGAGCCTCAAATTACCGCTCCATACCTCTGCAGCAGCCCGTGTATCCTTTAAAAAAGTCTCTCTAGTTAGACCAATAAGCGCAACTCCAGACTCACTGACGCTGACCAGACGAGGCCCCTCGTGCTCAATGGGCATGGCCCAGCTCCAAAGCGCTCCGCGGACAGTGCGCGAGGCACGGAACTTTGCCTGCGGAATGTCTACTTTGCCATCGCTGTCTGTCTGCATCAGGTACGGCGATCGGGAGACCTCTGTGTCTCCAGGCAGCTCGGATGTAAATGTATCATTGGCGCGGAATGGCAGTGCATCTTTCCAAAGCTCCGAGGTGGTCGTGGGTCTGAGCGATGTCTTTGCAAAGCTTGCTGCTGATAGTGCTGCTGCTGTTGAGTGTGTCATTCTTTTACAAGTTGAAAGCAGAGCGGCACTTTGTTTCGCACAGCTTTCAATAAACATAGAAAATTCAATTTCGCCGCAAGAAAAATAATAATAATAATAGTGTAAAAAAATAAGAGTAATATTGATGACATGACGAGGAAAAACGGGAAAAAGGAAGAAAATGGCCAGGTGAGCTGGGATTACAAGGCTTGAGAACACAAGGACTAAAAGTCCATTTTTTGATTACATGATATTGGTACTTGTGGATCAAGTCTCAGTTTTGTGATCACCATTGTCACAGGCTTATTTTATCGACATGCTTTGCTTTTTCTGCTGTTACTTTTTGGTTTTCGAATTAATAGCGGAAAAAAAAAACAAAAGGAAACTTTTTTGTACCTTTTATGGCATTACATTCTTTTGAAGATAACTATTATACTTTCTTAATTCAGCTTAATGTCGCCTTCTTTAATGTCCAGCAAACAAGTGGTGGTTGTCACCGGTGCAAACAGCGGCGTGGGGCTGTCGATAGCGCAGCGGCTGATATCGAAGAGCATAGAAAAGCAGAGGCCGCTGACACTGGTGATGGCATGTCGCAACCTTAAAAAGGGCAAGCAGGCAATCGACCAGATCTGCTCAACCTATCCATTAAGCTCGCAATCCATCTGCGACGTCGACTTGGTAGAGATCGATACTAGCAGCGTGGAGTCAGTGCTCAATGCAGCCAAAGAAATCCAAAGCAGATACAGCCGCCTGGACCGTTTGTTCTGCAATGCAGGGGCAATGGCAATCGAGAGTCTTGATTTTGTCGGTATTTTCCGTGGACTGCTGACTCACCCAATAGCCTTCTTTGAGTCATCCGAGGCTATGGTGCAAAGACGGGGATTGGTGACCACAGATGGCTTGGGGCTGACGTTCCAGACCAATGTGTTTGGCCACTACTTGCTGGTGCACAAGCTGGAGTCACTGATGGAGGCGACCGGCGGTGCTCGTGTCATCTGGACAGGCTCTTCAGCATCGCAGCTGGAGTTTACTCGCACAGATTACCAGCATGTCCTGGGAGATAAGCCATACGAGTCGTCAAAATACATTGTGGATCAGATATCAGTGCCAATGGACCAGAGGCTTTCTCAAAGAGGCATCCGCTGCTTTGTCGCTGAGCCAGGCAACGTTTGCTCGAACTTTCTTTCTGGACTGAACCTTCTATGGCTGCAGGTACTGATATACCTGGTGTTTTATTTCTGTCGTGTCGTGCTGGGCATGGCAAGATTCACTATATCGCCTCAAAGCGGATGCGAGGCCTGCTGCTATCTGTCAGATGCTGATGGGAACAAGGAGCTTCTGGACAGCAGACTGAAGTACTATAGCCAGGTATCCAGATGGGGAAAGCCCTCTGTTGCCGCTGTGCCTTTGGCACTCAATAAGAATCTGAGCGTGTTCTTGGTCAACAAGCTGGATGGTCTTGTGCAGAGATTCGACAAGGACGATAATCAATAGTTTGGTTGCTGAAAAAAACAAGCAGTCCACTATTGCAATAAACAATCGAGATATTCGCACTGTTTTTTTTATATGAAAACAAAACAAAACAAAACAAAACAAATAAATTATTTTTATTGAGCAATCAAAGAAGTCTCGCTTGTTTCTCTGTTTATGTTTAAAAAAACTGCCACAAAGAAAATCTATTTTGCCTCGCAAATTCTGTTTCTTTTACTTTGTTTCTTTTCTTTTTTCGCATACTATATAGAAAACCAACAACCTTTTTTTAATTTAATTTAATTTTTTTATACCTTTTTTCTCTTTAAAATAATGTCAGCACAAGCCGGGGCACCACTAGACGCAGCAGTCGCGAAGCGGCTTCAAAACGAGCTCATGACACTAATGATGGCCAATCTATCAGGAATCTCAGCATTTCCCAGCTCCGACAACATGCTTAACTGGGCAGGAACCATCGAGGGCGCCGAGGGCACAGTGTACGAGGGACTAAAATACAAGCTGTCGCTGAGCTTTCCAGCCGACTATCCGTTCACAGCGCCTACCATAAAGTTTGACACGCCCTGCTGGCATCCTAACGTCGACGAGCGTGGCAATATCTGCCTGGATATTTTGAAGGAAAAGTGGTCGGCGATTTATAATGTCCAGACTATCCTTCTTTCTCTGCAGACTCTTCTGGGTGATCCCAATGTCAGCAGCCCGCTTAATGGACCTGCTGCGCAGCTGTGGGAAAACCAGGATGAGTACAAGCGCGTGTTACTGAAGCATTACAAGGAACATGCTCAATAAAAAAAAAGCAATTTTTTATGATTTGTTGAGGTTTATAGTTGTTGTTTTTTGCTCTTTCTTTCATTAAAAATACAGTTTATTTTTTTATTTTTTATTTTTATTTTTGAATTTAACCATGCAAACCAACTATTTTATAAACAAGCAAAAGACACTACTTTGTCAGCAGCTCAATAGACCAGAAACCGTTTTGTCGCTTAGCATGGCTTCCGGCGAATCGACAGTGCAAACGAGACAGCGTCTGTTCCGACAGCTAGCCGATCTGCCACCACCACCACCACCACCAGCTCTGCAACCACAGTCACCGATGACCAATACAGGCTCGTCTTTACGCTCACCTCGGTCGCCTGCATCATTCAGCTCATTCAGATAAAACCAGGCATATATTTTTTTTTCGTTCAATATATAAAAACATTTTGTTTGACTTATAACCCCCGCTGACACACTGGTTTTATTCATCAGCAAGTTCTCAAAGTCAAGAATTATTTGCTCGAGGCCAAATTTCAGGACCAATTTCCTTGGAAAACAGCAGATATTTACGCACCTTGAACAGACAGAGACCACGAGTGGTTTCTGATCCGTTCCAGTTGCCAAATCTGCTGGGTCAGACAGATGGCCATGAATGATTGATAAAGAAGAAAAGAAAAAGAAAAAGGATGGCTCCGACCATAGCAAAATTTTTTTCAATCACATACATCAAAACAGCAGTCACTGATAGACTATGGGAAATTGGATTGATAAAGGCATGTGACAAGAGCACATGACGATTGCTTTTATGCATATAAAACATTCTTGTCTATCTTTTTTTTTTTTTGTTCCCAGAGCCATTTCTTTCCTGTTTCAGTACTTTTTTTTACTGTCATTACATTGTTTCATCTCACTCTCTGTTCTTTATTTTTTTTCTTGTCTAGTGTATTTAGCTCAATCTTTCTTTTTTATCATCTTGTATAATAAACGTTAATTTAAATTTAAATTCATATATATATTCTGCCAGACTTTTCTTTCTTTCTTTCTAACGCTATGGATACGATAATAAGAGACTGCGAGAAACTAGCAAAGCACCAAAGCTCTAGCAGCACAAAGATTCTAGCATCCATCGACCAAGCGATAAAAGCGCTGCAGACAGCACGTAACAACATAGCATCCTCCAGTAACAGCACTACCAATAATAATGGCAGCGGCAGCCTTATACCCAACACAGAGGACCTGGTCCAGGCCAAGCAGCAAGTAGAAAAGGCGCAGAGTGTATCTGACGAGCATATAAAGGATCTGTATTCGAATGTATCAAAGTACGGCAAGCATGTGGAGAAGGCATTCAAGCTTGACCTGTCAGTGGTAGGAGAGAGCAGGGCGTTTGAGGACAAGCGAGACGAGCTTGGGTATGCTATTTTGCAGCATTTTCTGCGCGAGGGCGATTTTTTGTTGGCAGCAGAGTTTTCTAGCGAGAACAGTCTGGACCTGCCGCAAGAGACACGGATGAGGTTTGAGCAGATGTACAGAATAGTCACGCTGATGCGGTCGGATGCGCACGAGCTTGGAGACGCGATAGCATGGGCTGTAGAGAGACGAGACGAGCTAGATGCGCAGGGCAATGGACTAGAGTTTATCCTGCACAGATTGCGGTTTCTGCAGCTGGTCGAAAAGGGCCTGGCTACTGATGCTCTGGACTATGCCCGACAGTGGTTCCCCAGATACTCCAAGGAATCCGGCAGAATGGACGAGATAGAGCATCTCATGGGCATCTTCATCTATGCAAAGCGCCTGCATGCGTCGCCCTATGCGCATCTATTTACCGATCAGCGGTGGGAGCTAGGCGCAAGGATGTTTGCCGCTGCCTTTTGCGCATCGATGGGTCTGGCTGCAATGTCACCGCTGGGAGTCACTGTCGATGCTGGCGCCAGCGCCCTGCCCATTGTGTGCAAGGTGTCTGGGCTGATGCGCGAAAGAAAAGTTGAGTGGTCGCAGCAGAACGAGCTTGCTGTCGAGGTGCCCTTACCAGACTCTATGCGCTTCCACTCGGTCTTTGCCTGCCCCGTCAGCAAGGAGCAGGCCACCCCGGACAACCCGCCCATGGCCATGCCCTGCGGCCACGTCATCTGCAAGGCGTCGCTGGAAAAGCTAGCTCGTGGCGTACGCCCTGGCACCGTTGCCTCTGGCCGCTTTAAATGCCCCTATTGCCCAGTCATGTCTAGCTTGACCGATGCCAAAAAGGTGTATTTCTAAACAAGCTGTTTTTTAAATTTTAATTTTGATTTTGATTTTGATTTAAAGTTCACAATAATGTAAAGCATGAGAGAGAGAGAGAGAGAGAGAGAGAGAGAAAATAAGGAGCTTCAGCATCTGCCTTACTATTTTTTTTGTATTTATTTTTGCAGCAGCTCGATGATCTGGGCCAGACTGCGTGGCCGCTCAGGCTTTGCATCGAGGACCTTCTTGATCTTCTTTGCGTTGGGCTTGAGCAACTCGCATGCCCGCTCACGGGTCACTGGCGACTCCAGCAGCGCGCGGACAGGGAACACGCCGGCACAGGCAGCAGCGACAAGCTGATCGGATTCCTCAAGAGCAGCAAGCACCTCGGTGCCAAACGCAGGGTTTCCCGCTGGAAGATCCGGCAGCGTGGCATCGGGAGACGTAGGCATCGTATGCTCGGCCTTGACGCAGTTAGTGATCACTCGGTTAGCAATAGGATTAACCAAAACGTGCTTGTCATCGGCAGCATCGATCTCGCGACGCACAAGCGCCAGCACTGCGTCCCATGCAGCACGCTTGAGCGAGACGTCCGATGCAAAAGCACGCAAAAGGGTCTCGGAGACCGACTGGCTGGGCATGGGGTCAAAGATGGCAGTCTCGACGTTGTTGGCTACCCAGCGAAGCAGGGGCTCAGAGATGCCCGCAAGCAGCTCGCTGTGACGAACCATAGGGTCCTTCTTGCTGGTCTCTGCACGCACAGAGTCGCCGTCCTTCAGGATCTTCAGGGCCTCAGAGCCAACGTACTGCGGGTTACGGCCACCCAGAAGATACAGTATCACACGGCGGCCATACTGGTCGGCCACAAGCTCTGGCAGAATCGCACCCAGGTCCTGCACCATGGCCTTGTTCATATACACGGTATCGTCGATGCAGTCCAGCGCGCTGATAAGTACCGCGTGGCCATGCTCCTCGCAGGCAATACGCTGCAAGTAGCCCTTGAACGACTTTACAATAGCCTTGCGGTCCTTGGGCGTTCCGTAGAGCAGACAGAGCATGCCTGCATGAGCGCCCTCCTTTGTATGCACGACCTCGACCACCAGCCCACGCATATTCTCGATCATCTCCAGTCTCTCGCGCGAATCGGCAAATCTCAGATAGTCCAGCAAAGCACGGTGCACAATCGACAGCTGCACTGTTCCCTTTTGCAAGAGCGGCACCAGCGCGGTCTTCAAAGAATTCAGCACAGTTGGCAGCTTCTGCGGCGTCTGCGCCAGCACGGTATCCAACGACGTCGCATCGCTGTCCTTGAAAACAGCAAACTCGTTGCCATAGAGCTCAGCAACCAGCTTCCATCTTTGCCCAGCATTGGCATACACCGCATAGCACTCCTCCAAAACCGCCGCAGCATCCTTATGTCTGATAAGCTTGCGAACATGGCCGTAAAACGCACTGATCACCTTTGAGCGATACTTGTTGCTGTACTTGAGGATAGCCATCAAAATATGTCTTCCATACATGCTCCGCGACAGCTCCACATATGAGCTCACAAGCTCCTCGGCTATCTCGTTCCGCTGCTGCTCATTACCCAGCTTGATGCACGTCTGGATGACTCTGCTCATGTCGCGCTTAAACACAACGTCCTTGATCTTGCCCCGCAAAACATCCATGATCTCCTCCATCTTGCGTGCCCGCTTGTCGCTCTCAATGTCTCCGCGACGCAGATCCTCCCAGATTTTGATTGCATCCACTCGCAGCTCTCCCGTTGGTCCTGCCATCTGTCGCTCGGTCTTGAGCCTCTTTTGCTGCTGTCCGCGGGATCCCTCGGGAACTGCCGGCTTGTACTTGCCCATCTTTTCCCTCGCCTCCTTGCCGTTGTATTTGCTCTTGTTACTCGCCCGCTTGGCAACAGGCAGTGACTCGTTCTCTGAGGGCCGTGATCTCTTGCCTCTTTTTACAAAAGTCGAGGTTTTTCCGTTGGATGACAACTTTCCAGGTGCTTTGTTATTAGCCGGCATACCCATCTTGAATAATATACTTTTTTTTTGTGCAAAATAAATGTAAAAGTTGACAAAAAAATTAAATAAAACAAATAATTGAATGAAAGAATATAACACTTTAAAATAGAAATAAAAGTTTTGCAAAATGAAGTTCAAACTTTTTTTTTACTATATTTTCAATATAAAATAAAAAAATTACTTTTTTTTTCACGCAGATTTTTTGATCGCCTAGATCACTGATCGGGATCAAGCCATTGCCATTTCTAATTTTTATTTTATTTCTCCTTCAAAAAATTTCTAAAAATATTTTTTTTTCGTAAATGCTACTTGACCTATTTTGCATTTTAAAATTAAAGTGGATAAAGTAAAAATATATATATATGCTCAGGATTAATTTCCAAATTTCAATTTTTTTCAACTAACAAGGAATAAATACTTTGGCTGAGTATCTGGAATCAAAGCTCAATAATAAATTACTTTAGATAACCTTTTTATTTCAAAAAATATACATATTAAATCTAAATTTTAAAAAAAAAGATTGCGCACATGATGTTAATTATATAAAAAAACTTTTAATTTAGATACAAACCGTACAAAAAAGTTCTAATTTTTTTTTTATAAATTTTTGGCATTTCCTTTTAAAAATTTTTATTTAAAAAATATTCTGCAATTCAAGTTTTTAATAGGAATTGAGCTTTACTAAAAGATATAAAGCAGCTAATGTGATATAGCCGATGCAAACATTTTTTTTTATAAAATGGAATATTTGCTTGAATGCATTCAAGCCGGAATTTTTTTTTGTCGACACCAATTTTTTTTTGTATGAAAAGAAGTGAAAAGAATCATTTATGTCCGTTATTACTAGTAGTTGAAAAAGATATTGAAAAGAAATTATATTCCGAGTTTGTGTAGTTTTTTAGTTTTTTTTTTAAATAATTGTACTTTTAAAAAATAAAGAAAATAAATATCTATTTTAAAAGGTGTCCATTTCCCTTTTAAAATAGAGACTTTTTTCTTTTTTTTTTCCTTTTTCTTTTGTGTAAAAAAACACTTTTAAAAGAAAATATATTATCTTTATAAAAATACAAAGGCGCAATGCTTTAAGGCAACGCAAAAGAAAAATATTTCTTTGCAAAAAAAAAAATTTTTTTTTGGTTTTTTTTTTTTGTTTGGGTAAAAAATAAAAGTATATAGATTTGTTTTATTTCTTTTTTTTCCTATAGGGTTAAAGAGAATGACAGATTATGTGCATTACACGTAATTCTCAGCCAAATAGAAAGAAAGGTTGGTTTACATAAATAGCTATAACTTTGAAGTATCCTTTTATTTTTACCTTCTTTTTTTTGCTATTTTTTCTCACACTTGCAACTTTTACAAATCATCCTTGCATTTTTTTTTTAAAAAAAACATATATTTCATTACGTACTATTGTTTTTACTACTTTTTGTCAATCAGTCATCTCTATAGAATTTACACAACTCTTCAAAATATTTTTTTACTTTAAATCAAACGAGCAATGGAAAACTACCACAACTATCCAACTCAGTACAATCCCGAGCAGTATAACAACCAAGGACCCATGCATCCATCTCATATGATGTACCCGCACATAGGAGGAATACAGATGATGGGGCCCATGCACGGCCCAGCCATGGTCGGTCCAATGATGTCTTACCCAGCAGCCATGCCCAACATGAGCAATGGAAGCAAGCAGCCTATTACCCGGTCAGCCCATGTCATTTCAGAGCCTGCCTGCCACGTCTACAGAGCCGACGAGTCAGCAGAGGCAGTCGAGTTCACCACTCGTCAGCTGATTGCTTTTGACGGAAAAGTGTTTGTCGAGCATATTCCTGGCCACAATGTCATCTACGCACCCATTTCTCTAAAACCTCAGCATGTCCTGCAATCTTCAGCAGGCTCACGCGTGGCAAAGCTGCGCTTGAAGCCCAAAAAGGTGGAGCGGCCAAAAAACATATTTTTCAAATATCGAAGCCAAAAGGTCAAAGAGCTGCAGATAATGTATCCAAAGCTCAACCAGACAGTCATTTCGCGCATCGCTGCTGAGCATTGGAAAAACGAGAAGCCAGAGGTAAAAGAAAAGTTTAAGAAAATGTATCAAGGCGAAATGGTTCAGTACGAGCTAGCCAAAAAGATTAAACGCGCCAAGGGCAACTCGTATTTTGATTCAGACAATGACGGGTTGGAGATTGCAGAGACCAGTTCTCTTAATGGCGAAACTAGACAGGCTTCGCCCTACTACGGTAATCTTTCTATTACCGGCCCTGATATGTCTAGCAGACCTGCAACTGTTGATCATACTAGTCCAGTTGAATCCCAGAACGCAAATGAGCGGTATCCGCCTATGGAAATGACAAGACAGAGAAGTTCTACATTTCCTGTGAATCCCAAACAGCAATCGGACATTAATCGTCTTATTCATTAAAAAGTTGGGAGTTTTGCTTGCTTTTCTTACATTTTTGAAGACGATACAAAAAAAAACTAGCTCAATTCCATTTTTTGTATTTTGTTACTATAAAGCCTTTTATAATTTGCATTTTGTTCTGTTAATACCTCTGTGGATTGTTCTTTTTATATAAAACAACTAGTTCATTTTTTCTTGTAAAAAAGGAAAATGTGAAAAGAAAAAACATTTTGTGAGCAAAAAGAAAAAAGAAAAGAAAAGTAAAGCACTCTTTTTTTTTCTTTAGCTTTAGAATTTAATTTTAGTGAGTCTCTATAAATGTCTTTTATAATTAACAGTTTTCAACACCAAATACTTACTTTTTGGTTTAATCGAAAATATAATTGCTATTTTTCTATAATACTTTGAAATTATAATTGAAATGTATATTTGGCGTTGATGAATGAGAAAAAAAAGGAAAAAAAGAAATAAACTAAAAAAAAATTACACTTGTCCATATTCTAAAAATGGCTTTAATGACTAGTTAGTAAAAAAAATAACTGTATACGGAATTCCCATATACAAATTCTGCAAATAATGCCTTATCTAGACTTCTGGGGCGCCGGCATAACTAGTCTGAGCGATACCGCTGCCATTATCAGATCTAGATCTTCTACCGCCCCCACGACGATGCTTGCAGCGACGACCGCCACGACGACTTCCATACCAGCTTTTACTGCCGTCCCAGCTATG
>JANBOH010000233.1:0-24175 GCA_027478445.1 Coemansia asiatica | reverse complement strand
AGCTTGAATAAAAGAACAAAAAAAAAGCTTTCAAATGATTTTCAAGGAACTCAGTCAATGGTATTAGAAGTTTTAGCTTTTTAATTTTTTTGTTTGTTTAAAGAATCTTATTATTTCATTAAAATATGACGTTATCTAAAACAGGCACTTTTTTATCATTAAAAAAATAACATAGAGGGCGAAAATCGGTTTAGGGCTCTGATGCGTCACAACAACTCCTTGGTCTATAAATAAAAGGAAAAATGACTTTTTTTTGATCTTTTCCCCCACTTCAAACTTTTACACTTATTCCTTGTTTTTCTATTCCTCTTTTATCTATAAAGAAATAGCTAGGTTTGCAAATTACTTTTTTTTTTAAATAGATCAATTGAGAAATGACCGCTGAACAAGTAGCTCGTGCAGCACGCGAAGCATCCAACATGCTTCAAACAATAACCAGTGCACAAAAATCAGAGGTACTTCGACGCATCAAGCAAGTACTTGCCGAGAGAAGAGAGCAGATAGTCGAGGCCAACCGCGAGGACAAGGAAGCAGCCAAGAAAGAGGTTGACGCAGGTAACCTATCTTCGTCACTGTTCAACCGTCTAGACATTGATGGCAAGGGAGGCGAGAAGTACTCGACGCTTTTGCAAGGGGTCGACGACGTCGATCGTATCTCCGATCCCATTGGTCAAGTGACTCTAGCACGTAAACTGGATGAGGACCTGGATCTCTACCGTGTGGTATGTCCTGTGGGCGTGTGTCTTGTTATCTTTGAGGCACGTCCGGAGGTTGTTGTTAATATTGCTTGCTTGGCTATCAAGTCCGGTAATGCTGCTATTTTGAAGGGTGGCAAGGAAGCCACGCGTACAAATAAGGCGCTGGCAGAGGCTATTCAGTATGCGATTGCCACTACGGAGACAAAGGGGGGCCAGACAAAGTTTCCTGAGAAGGCAGTGCAGGTGGTCTCGACGAGAGACGAGATCAGTGGCTTGCTGGACATGGATCGCTATGTCGACTTGGTTATTCCTCGTGGGTCCAAGTCTTTGGTGCAGTATATACAAAACAACACCAGGATTCCTGTGCTTGGCCATGCAGACGGTATTTGCTCGACCTATCTGGACGAGCCTGCCGATGTCAAAAAGGCTGTGCATGCCGTGGTCGATGCAAAGACCTCGTATCCAGCAGCATGCAATTCGACCGAGACTCTTCTTGTGCACAAGAATGTCTTGAGCACTGTGTTTGTCGAGGTTGCACATGCGCTGCTCAAGGCTGGTGTACGTCTGCATGCCGATGAGCGCTCTCTAAAGGCTATCGAGGCAGCTGGAATCACCAAGGGCGAAGGAGGAGAGGCTCTGGCATCGCTTGTTTCCAAGGCGACTGATGATGATTTTGGACATGAATATACAGATATGGATCTGGCAATCCGCGTAGTCGATACTATGGACGAGGCCATAGACCACATCAATGCGCTCGGATCCAAGCATACAGATGCCATTATCACTGAGGATCGCAAAAACGCAGAATGGTTTATGCGGCGTGTCGATGCTGCTGGAGTGTACTGGAATGCGTCGACCCGTTTTGCTGACGGATTCCGCTATGGCTTTGGTACCGAGATTGGCGTCAGCACCAATAAGACGCATGCACGTGGACCTGCTGGACTCGAGGGGCTGACGATCTACAAGTACTATCTGTTTGGAAACGGACAGGCAACTGCTGACTACGGCGTCGGCAGCGGCAAGCGCGGCTTTATGCACAAGGACATTGTTCTTGACGGAGACGTACGCAACAAGTTTGTCATCTAACCAATGAATATTATTTATTTTATATATGAAGAAAGAAAAAAATATTGTGATTTATGTTGACTTTACTGGCATAGTGTGTTGCTTGCCTTTGTGTTGAGGATGAGAGATACAATGAGGCCGTAGAGACCAAGAACTTCAGCGAAAATCAGAATCAAGACCATTCCAACAAACAATCTAGGTTCCTTAGCAAATCCCCTAACGCCCATATCACCGACGATGCCGATACACCAGCCAGCAGCCAGCCCAGTCATGCCGACGCAGAGGCCCGAGGCAAGGTGGATGCAACCAGAAAACAGCGAGTATTTGTTCTTCGGGTCCATGTCGCCGGATATCAGCACCGACGCAACCAGGCCGTAGACTGCGATGATACCGGCCATGACGACTGGAATTAGTGCGCGCATAACTATTGACGGGCGGAATGTACCTGCGCCTGTGATTCCGATTCCGGCTTTTGCTGTTCCGTAGCCGGCGCCTGCGGAGCTGAAGACTATGGCCGCGGCTACGCCCATGAAGCCAAAGAACGGTGAGTAGGCAGGGCAGTATCCCTGAGACAGCTCTATCAACGAGGTCATGCGCAATTAAAAAAATGAAGAAGAAAGTAATGTAGTGGCTATAAAGTTCAAATAGTACAGATTTGATTATTGGAGAGAGAGGGAAAAAAATAAAAAGCAGATTTAAAGTAGATTTCAATTGAAAATAGTAGTATAAGTAAGGTGGAAATTCAAATAAAGACTGCAGAATTAATGCTTTCGTTTTGGGCTTGCTTGGACCTGCGGCTTGCGGCTCGTAGAGAAGATTAGAGCCGAGCCGTATCTATCTGGTATTATCATCGCTTTTTCCCAGGTTTATATATATATTTTTTGGGATAACCACAAATGCAACGAACGCATGATGGTTTTTAAGATTGCCTTCTTGTTCGTCAGCAAACAAACAAAAAATAAAAAAGAACAATAGACGCACACATCAAAGTCACACAATGGGTGTGTGAGATTTTCTAACAAAAGCCTTGCCATGCGTCAAGAGAAATATGCAAAAAGAACAAGAGTTTGCGAGACCGAGGCTGGCCCACACAGATCCCAAAAAAAAAAGAACATAGAACAGAGAGGGATTTACAAAAGCCGATTCTTTCAAGTGTACACAAGGATCAAGAGATGGTTTTAGTGTTGGCCTATAAAACCCCTTTTGGTGTCTCAGTGTGGAAAAAAGCAAAAAACCCTCTTCCTTGTGCCAAATTGTGAGTAATTTACTTGATGTTTATTTTTTTTTCCCAACGGAGATGAAGGTATCATTAAGCTTTGCTTTGGGCCTCTTGCTGTCATTGGCCTCTTAGCTTGGCTGTGAGGGCGTTTTGTTTATGCAGAGTAAGCCAAAGTGTAAGATCAATTTTGCCATCTTGCACAAAAAAAACAGTGGATGTCCCCGAGTTAAAAAAAAAAACCAAAGCCTCACACATATTTTTTGCAATGTTGGGCTAAGAAAAATCAAACTATTTGGTGTTCAATTAGCTTTATGTCAGTTGCAATAAAGTTGAGGTCTGGAATAAAAACAACATATATCTACCCATGCAATGAGTGGTTTTGAAACGTAATGGCAGAAAAAAAAGGCAAAAACAAACAAAACAGAGCCTATTCCCTGCTGCAGGTTGAAGAAGGGAAGATGAATGAAGCTTGGTCCATGCGGAGCCGGAAACCGGCTTTTTCTTTTCTTTTCTGTGTGTGTGCAAGAAGATTTGCTTGCTGCTCAAGCGAATAACAAAAAAAACTAAGTCTTTTGCAACCACAAGCAGGTAAAAAAATGATTTTTGGCTAGGAAATTGAAAAAAATTCAAGTGCGTATATGCTTTTGCTTTGGCATGATGGTCAAAAAAAAAAAACCAGTCCTCGATCGACTTTTCCTAACAACCTTTCTTCTCTTTCTTCTGCTACTTCTGGCTAATCCATCTTTTCTTTTGATTCTCTTTGTTTCTCGTCTTTTCCTCGCTTTCTTCAAAAATATCTCGGCCCCTTTATAGATTTTTTTTTGCCAACCGATATTTTGCTTATATTGTATTTATAACTTTTTGTCCAAGCATTTTATCTTGCTCTTTACATTCATCTGTGGAGGGAAGAAGAAGCAAAAAAAAACTTGGGATCTCGGACCTATTTCGATATCTGATTTAAAAAAATGCAGCAGCCAGAGGATCCAACAGCGCATGAAATCATAGTTTTGTCGCCCGACTACCATCTCAGCATCCACTACCCGCAGGGCAGCCTGTACGTCGACGTCTGGCTAGGAATCAACAGCGGCGCTGACGATCTTCTCGTACATCTAAGCGAAATGCGACGCCAAGCACTCAACACAAGCCCGCCATCCGAAACACAATCGGAGGTCAGCGATAGCACAGGTGCGGGTAGACGCAAGGACTCTGGGTGCTCGCCACCGCCGCTCAATGTAGCGACAAGGCGGTCTAACCATGGGCTGTTTAACTGTCCGGGGGATAAGAGGCCGGTGGAGTGGATGGTGGCCAAGGAGTCGCTTGTGGAGGCGCGTAGTTTGTGTCAAACGCATTATACAAAGTTTGCGCGCGCAGTGGATCGTATTCGCAAATATAACCGTCAGCGGATTCCTAACATTGATCCGCTCGCTGGGGTGCTGGATGAGTTGGCTGCTAGAAATACGGATGATTCTGGCGCATTAGACCGACCGAAATGCTGTATCTGCTCTGCGTCTCCATACACACGGCTGTTTTTCTCGATGCTCTAGAATTCAGTATCACCAAAATAACAAAAACATGTATATTTTTTTCTCTTTATTCTTTCCTTTTTCTTAATTATATAAACTTTTCAAACTAAAATGTCTTAAAATGCACAGGCTTTTTTTTAATTGCATAACTGCTTTTTATTTTACTGGTTCCAGAAAAAAAAATGGAAAATCTTGAGAATTCCAAACAAAACAAGTTTTGTTTATACGGCGCTAAGATGCCTTTGCCAGGGCATCCTGAATGCCCATCAGCGAAGTGACAGTACCAGCAAGCGCAACCACGCCCTCATTGATATTAAGCAAGGCCAGACCCTTAATCGGAATAGTCAGATCAAGCAGAGCAGCCACAAGCTCCCGCAACGCCAGCGCCTTATTCCTGCCCATAACTTGCTCCTCCACAGCACATTCACGGTCACCCATGACATCCGCAGACTTCTCCATCTGCAGTCTGACACGCCGCAAATCAGCCTCGCGTATGGATATGTTGCGCAACCGGTAGATAGCCGATAATGCCTGGCAAGTGAGGGCCAGCAGCCAGCCGCGCTGACCGAGCCGAGTGATCTTCGCCGGATTTTGGAGTCTTACTAGGGCCAAGGAAGTGCCCAGGACGCCCAGGGTATCGGCGGCCATAAACACAAACATGCCGGCCTTATGCAACGCACCCAAAGCCAGCACCAATTCGTCCTCGCCCTTACTCAGTAGCGTACGGACAAAGAGCCGCAGGAAATCAAAGAATTTGCCTGCACGCATCAGTTTACGCGTCGTACTCAGGGTCCCTTGGATTCTGACAAAGGTTGCTAGCCATTCGGTGGTGGTGGTGGTGGTGGTGGGTGTTGCTTTGCCGTGGAGTTTTAGGCGGTTGGTTAGTAGGTGGACCATTAGGCGCGAGAAATACTGGCCGAGGCGGCAGGCCTTGTCGCGTCCGACGAGCGTAGATGCGTATTTGACGTAGAGGTTGGCGGCGTTGCTGTTCGCTGCAGCTATGGCCAATTGAATAGGTGCGCTCATTCCGATTTGACAAATTTAAAGAGGTAAAGTTATTATAAGGGGGTGATAAAGAAGATAAGGAAAAAAAGTAGATAAAAGAAGAGCAGCAAATTTTTTAAAATTGGATTTTTTTGTGTTTCGCACAATCTTTGCATTAGTTTTCCGAGTTTCAGCTGCTTTTGTCACATGCACAATTTGGCTTGATTATAATTTTTTTTACTTCCCTTTGCGATCTGAAAAAACAGAAAAAAAAATATGATTGTTTATTATATTCGTTCATGGCCTGAGCACAAAGTGTCGCTGAGACAGACCACGACCTCGCCAGACGGATGCGTTACCGTGGTAGTCCCGTTTCGATCAATCCTCTCGACCCGTCCATCATCATACCTATACTCAACACAACCATTAGCATCCTGCCTGCTCCAGACCCGCTCCTCACAATAATAGTAAAAATAAAGACGCTCCCTCTCACCCAGCCCACCGCTTATAGAGCACTGCCAGTCGCCGTTACTGAAAAACAGCGTGGTCGCAGAACACTCCTTACCGGCATAAACCACACAGGCCGTGCGCTTGATGTTGCCATCGGGGTAAGCATGTAGTTCGAGTGGGAGGTTCCGGTAGGTGCGGCAGAGCTTGCCGTTGGGCAAAATGTGGTCGCGGAAACCGTGCTGCCAGGCATCGGTCTGCTGCTCGTGCACCCAGTCCAGTCGTCGGTGCATTAAAGCATCATCGGCTGTGCATACAAAGGCGGCCCAGCGATGCCACTCGTCTTCGGACCAGCACTGCAAAAGCGGCTGCTGGCCGGGTGTCTGAAGCCAAAGGATATGATTTTGCAAACCAGGCTGTGTTACTGCTGGCAAAGAGACAGAGGGCAATGCAGGAGATGTGGGGGGTGGGGCAGCTGGCGGCTCAAATGTAGTGGTGAGCTCGGCTCTGCGCACCAGCTCGATGATGCGCCGCTCCTCCGGCGTACCCGGTACTCCTGGGTCACTGAAACGGTTCCAGAGATTTGTGCGCGCATTCCTGTCGATCTTGGACACCCAGCAGTCGTCAGCTCCCAAGTGCTGTGCTGCATCCCGCTGCCCATCCTCTTCAGTGCTACAATCATCCATGATATGCTGCTCATCTTCATTGCTGCGACCATCCGAGCCATGCTGCTCGCTCAGAGTTTCCGTCTGCTGCTGGCGGGGCTCCCTCCTAATCTGGTGGGGCTTTCTGCGTCTAGTGGCTCTGCCAAAGATTCGCACAGGCTGTCTGATGGGCCGGTAGTTGTCGACGAAATCGCGGGCATAGTCGTCGAGGAAGCTCTTTGGCGGCGATTCTTTTGAATTGCTGGGTCGCCGTCTGCCGCGCGCGGGCGTCTGGGACAGGGAGTCCTGCTCGACTAGCCGCGCGAGCTGCACTGCCTGCTGCCGTTGCGCGCCAATGTCGTCCAGCAGCTGGCTCAGACTCTGGTCAATTGATTGCATAGAATGACGAGTAGTGGAATTGACAAATTAACAAACAAAAAAAAAAGTAAACAAAGAATTAAAAAAAAGAAAAAGATTAATGGTTTTTTTGGTGTGGGAAAATAAGTAGCAGAAAAGAATATTTTTTTATTGGTTTTTTGCAGACGGGTTCTCTAACGCATTGATCCTTTGTAAGGCGCCTGCCAGCTGCTGGCTGAGGGCCAGGTAGGCCGACCAGACGTCATCGATAGACTTTGGCGCCGTCAGCTTCGACACCGAAATGCCAGATCCCGACTCACGACAACAGTTCAGCTCGTCATCAACATCGTCCACATACTCGTCGTCATCCCTCGGCGACGGCGCCCGCGACGACGCAGCAGAAAACGCCACAACCGTGCGTCTAGCACCACCCAGCAAGGACTCCGAGTCACCGGTAGACATTTGGGTGCTGGGCGCCTTGCGCATCAGGTCGTCGAACTGCTTGGACCCCACGATCTGCAGAAGCTGCTGCTCCAGGAACACGCAGCGGTTGACCAGCTCGCGCTCCCTCTCGTTGCGCCGTTTGCGGAACCTCGCCGACGCGCTGGCGTTTCTGCGTCGCCGCTCCTCCAGGATGCGCGCGGCCTCCGCGGGATCATCGACTGGCGCATCGGATATCGCCGTGGAGGGCTTTTTCGCGTTGTCCGTGGTGGGTGGCTCAGGCGATGTGCGCTGCGAGCATCGGCGCCGGAAAGTAGGCAGTTCGCCGTCAGGGTTTGCTGCTCGCCGCCTGCGCTTAGCCGACGCTTCGCCTGTGGATACCGTGGCTGGGTTGGCGGTCATGGGCGGCGTCACCGATGCCATGGGCGTGATGGGCATGGCTAGCGGGGGCAGCGCAGGCGGGCTGACGGTGGTGGTTCGCGAGCAGGGCGGCGGCAAGATAAATCCGGGCCATCCCGCCGCCTGCCTGTGCGGTGGCGCTTGCATCGTGGGAAGCGTTGCTGGCTGGCGCGGGTACGGGTCGCCACGGGGCCACGCAGATGGCAGATGCTGGCTCTGGCTCTGGCTCTGGTGCGATGGCGGGAAGCGCGGTGCGTAGATGTGCTGGTTGGCTGAGCTGCTCATTTTTAAAAAAAAAAAAAGAAAAGATATAGTGGTGCTAATTACAAGACGGAAAGAGAAAAATTACTGAGCTATGCAGATGCCGTCTACAAAACAAACAAGAAAAACCAAACGCGCAAGTGAGAACAGAGTGGGTCTGCTGTTAGTACGCGGGCTTACATAGACAGTCTCAAACAATCGGCAACAGCGCAGTATCTGAGATGAGGTGCAGAAAAGAAATCAAAGCAAACAGGGAATGCATGCCTGATGCAAAGTGCGGCTGCCTGCATGCTGTGCCAGGCGCCCGGCTTGTAGACTATACAGAGCAGACCGGACCACTACTGCACAGCTGATGGCAACAGACAAAGGGGCTCACTCGTACCTGATAAACAAAAAAAGGGTGCTGACAGGGGCTTCTGGAGGGGAGGGGGACGAAAGGGATGAGAAACAGGAGAGAGAAAGAGATAAAGGAACAAGGAAACCAAAAAAAAAGAAAAAAGAAAAACGCCTACTCTAATCCTAAATAAAAAAAAGGGAAAGAGGTCGCGAGCAGGCGCATATATACCAGGCGGAGAGAGAAAAGATTTCAAAGCCAGACAAGAACATACAAATGCCACGGGAATAGGGGGCCAGCTCAGCTTCTTGTGGATTGGAATTGACAAGGCCGCCGTCTATGCGCCTTTCTTCCCGAAGCCGCCCAAGAACCAAAACAAAAAACGCGGCGCATGCAGCCCGTGTTCGATAAGTATGTTTGCCACGAGCCAGTCCCACTCTTAAAACAGAAGCAACCGCATTGCGCTGGCGCACGCAATTGCAGCGCGTCCCATTGGGCCATGAGAAAACGAAGAGGAAAGGATCTGTATCTGTTTCCCCTCCCCTTATGCCGATCCTTTAGCCCGTTTCAAGAAAAAAAACTTCAAACTCCGCGCTCCCTCTGCCCAAAAATAAAAGTCAGCAATTTCGGACTGTTCCAAAAGCAGGTTTTCTCTATACACATCTATGCTGCCCTCCAAATTGCTTTCTCTTGCAAAAGCCACTTGTAGCCCAGGTCTTGTTCGACAGAGCAAAAAGCAAAACAGACAAGCAAACATGAACCGAATAGGTCAAGATTTGGAATCGACAGCCCCTCTATATTTGTTTTATTTTTTCTACGCACAATACCCGCTTTGCTTTCTTCTTCACACCTGCCACCTGTGTATATTCGTCATCGCCCTATATGCACAAAATCCGCCATTGTCGCTCTTTGCCAAGCTGGTCCTCACATACGTTGTCTGACTCAATATTGGCTCATTTTATTAATGAGGCTTTGCAACCTACCTCTTTCCTATTTGGTCCAGATTCCATATCTCGCTTTTCATTACTTGCCAAATTCTCCTCTCCAGTGGCTTATATTACATCTCAATACAAAAAAACCTCTGTTACCTTTATTATAAATCAAAATAAAAATAAAAATGAATGAATGAAATATACCAAAAAAAAAAATTAATAAAAATATTTTTTAAACTAGTGGTTGCTGCCAGAAGATCCAGCTGGCGACGGCAGCAATGCCGGCATCCCGCCGCGATTAGCCTGGCAAGTAGCGTGATAAATAGTACCGTCTACGCTAACCGCATTAACATACTCCCACAGCTCCTCATCCTCGTTAAACCGCCGCTCAAACGGCTCCTTGCACACATCGCACGGCTCGTTATGGCCCCCAGGCACCGCCACCACAAGTTTCCTCAATTCCTCGTCGCTGCCCTCGTCCTTGCCATTCTGCTCGCCCTGCCCGCCAACTCCCCCGGTGTCCTCTTCTGCTGCAGCCGCCTCCCATATATTCTGCGGTACATACCATCCGCGCGCTGCCGCCCGGTGGATCCGCTCGTTCTGCGACCGCACGTTGCGCCTGAAATGCCAGTCCATGTGGTCTTTCATCAGATTCTTGCCCTTGCTATCGTCGCGTGTACGCCAGCCGCACTGCGAACATTGCCGTGGATATCCCTGGTACAATGCATTGAATATCCCAGGCCGCGATCTACATGTAAATAAAAATATTTGTATTTTTTTTTGCTCTCAGCATATTTGTTATTTTTTTAGTTACTCATATGCTTGCTCTCACTTTTTGCAGTTTAATTTTTCAAACTTTATTTGACTTGATCTGTATCAAAAAAAAGAGATGTGCTAAATGTACAAGCACACTGTTGTATATGGGCCAATGGCAATCCGCTGTCCTGTTTACAAACAATATACTCATACATACACCTCAACAAGAGAGAAAGAAATATAAACAAACAAACAAATAAAAACCTGTTTCTCGTTTTTTGTCCACTAGAAACTCAATCTTATATTGCTCATAGTTGTAGAAATCGAACAAAAAAGATCTTCTCTATGCTAGGCTTATTTATCGTCAACAGAGAGAGAGAATGAGAACAGTGGTAGATCAGTTGTATAAACAGAAACCTCAACACATTGAAAAAAATGACAACACAACAATCGTTACACATCCACATATCCAATTAATCATTTTTTGTCATTCTATCCCTTAATTCCTCAATTCCACTTATCAGCTTTAAATGCGAGTGAAAAAACCCGCTTTTGTAAAAAAAAGCATATTTCAACTTACCTTGCAATTGACACGTTGGTCAGAGGAATCGGCTCGACCTGCGAAAAATCCTTGTATCCTGTGCCCTGCTGATGCGGAGGCACAAGCAATGCGCCCAGCGAATTTGACAGCCCTGGCGCGACCTTGGTCAGGCTGTTGATCAGATCAGGCCGCGCCATCAGGTTCTGCAAAAGCTGCCCAGCATCTGCTGATCCCGATCCCGCTGCTGCTTGCTTTGTGCGTCTGCTGCTGCTTTCATCCACATCCATTCGGCTAGTGCCTTCTGCCGGCAAAATCAGAGGCGTGCTCGATCTCTTGTTGACACCACTGCCCCTGCCTCGCTGCTGCTGAGAAGCAGATGCCTGTCCAGCCGTCTGAGAAGGCACAGGAGGAGTAGAAGTGTTGCTATCGAGATCTACTAGCTGCTGCCTGATTTCGTCAATTCTCTCAGATGAAAGATCCGTTTCTGCTACAATTTCTTTGATTTCTTTAAGTGTGTTAAGAATAGTAAATAGCAAAACATCGCTAGGCCGGCGTAGAAGCTCCACTTTTTTCTTGATTAGAAGCTTGTTGACCTCCTGCAGCAATCCCTGGTTACGATCCGCCTACACGCATTTTAATAAATATGAAATCTTGAAGTTAATTCACTCGCATTAGTAAAAACATACAGCAATTTATTTAATCTTTTTATTTTAGCTTTGCCTGGTTATACACAACAAGCACAGCATTTTTTTCTGCCCCTAAAGCCTTTGATAAAGCCTTTGATCAAAATTAGAATCAAGCACAAAAGCAATAACAATACACGACACAAAACAAGACAAAACAATACAGAATGAAAAGCAATAGATATACAAAAAATTTGTTTATACAATGCACTAAAAAGCAAAAAAAGAGAGCTTTTTAGCTTATCGCATTCATTGGGCTTAAAAATGCCAACAGACACTGCACCACTGTTTTTATCAAAAAGAAAAAAAAAAAGAGAAAATGGCATCAACAAAATGCCAGGAAAATATGTTGATGTGATGCCTGCAGCTGCAGATCGAAGTATCAAACTCACCTTTGACTGGCTTGGAGTACGGGGTCTCTTGCTTGGGTGCTCCTGCTGATGCTGATGCTGATGGCGGCCATGCTGAGAAGAACGCGAGTCGCGGCGGCCAGACAAGCGGCCGTCGCTGCTGCCGCTTCCAGCAGACGAGTGTCTATCAGCCCTGGCCGTCACCTCGCGCTGGATGGACTTTTGTCTCTGCTCCAGCGCGCGCTTCTTGCTATACGACTGCATACTTGTCAGATTGTCCAGCACGCTATCGCCATTGGCAGCTGGAAGAGGCTGCCCAGAATTAGTACCCGTTGCTCGTGCCTTGAGCCGTGCAATGTCCTCCTCAATTTGATGCAGCACAAAGTCGGGAAACAGATTTTTGTAGCCGCCTTCAAATCCATGGCGCCAGGTCTTCAACGTGCGCTCCATCTTGGCCCTGACCTCGTCGTCGACAGACTTCCACATCTCCACGAAAATCTTGCCGATACGTCCGTGCATAAGCGAGACATACATGCCGCCGACGTTCTTAAGAATCGAGTCCAGCAGGTAGAAGGCTGGCAGCTTCAGCTTGGGCACGCTGAAACGCAGATGCTGCTCAATAGCCATGATGATAGTCTCAGCGTCGGCCAAGTTGGCCTCTGCTTTCTTGGACAGGTCGTTGATGATTGGCTTGGAATTGAACGTGAGCTTGCCAAGTGCTCCTCGGTAATCGCGGTAAAGAGCCTTGTTGCCAACATTTCCAGCCCCAGCTCTGCTGCCATTATTATTGCTGTTTCCAGCAGTAGCCGTAGTGCTTGCCATAGCTAACAAACAGCAAAAATAAAAACAAAAGGGAAACAAACTGAAAAGAATCAGGAAAAAGACAAAAAAAAAGATTTGTCCTCACAAGCTTGAACCTTTTTCCTCAATTGTTTGATTTATTGGAAATATCTACCACACGTGTAGAAAAAAAAATAAGAGTAGGTAGCAGGAAACACGATAGCTGAAAAAAAACAAATATATTCAAATATAAAGGTTAATAGAGCTCTATGGTCGATGCGTTTTGCTTCTTGCGCGTGTATATGCTGCTTTTTGTCTCGAGTACTACTACTACTATGTCCCGAGCAGTTTTTTTGAATCCAAATTCCAAATCCAAATAAAAAACGCCGATCCGATTCTCGCCGATGCGGTTATTGAAAAACTTTTCTGATTATTTTTCGCGACCAGATTGAACAAGAATTTACTAACGTATACAAAAGATCTGCAGATTTGTTGATTTATAAAAAGAAGTGATGGGTTGAAATGAAGTACAAAAATGGGAAAAGAGGAATAAATATATTAATAAAGCTTTATTTGCAGAAAGAAAAAGGAAAGAGCTGAAAAAGGTGGGACAGATGGAAAAAAAATAGCGGTTAAAGAACGCGGTAAGCTCTGACTTTCATGCTCTTTTTTGTCTCCTTTTCGTTTCCTTTTTGCGGAAAAAAATCGCGTCGCTTTTTCTTCTGCCTCAAACGACAAGGTAATCCAGCATTACTTGCGTGATCAAAGAATTAATTCAAAAAACTCGGCCGATAAAACAAAAGAGAATCGGACAACTGAGGCCAGCAGGAGCAAACAAAGCTTTGGGACTTGCACTTAACAATGGAAACGCGCCGAAAGTGGCAAACGTCCAATGTTCTGCAGAGAACAAGGTGAGTTTAGGCAGAGGTGAAAAAAAAGGGGCCGTGTGTGCGTTGGCAAAGAGTGCAGAAAAATTACGTTTTATGACGTCGTGCGGCATTCTCCACCCCGTCCTGCCTTTTTTTGCCCTTTTTCTGCCACTACAAACGATGACTGACTTTTTATTTTTTATGCTCCTGCTTGGCAGGAGGAAATTGGTTTCGCCAAATGCACGGCGCGATTCCCAATCCTCACCCAGTTTTAGGGGTGGGTTTTTTTTGTCTCTTATGACTGGTCAATGAGCTTTCGCTATTCGCTGGCAGCTCTAGCCGGCAAATATCGCATCCACCAATCCGTCGTCTCTACAATGGATGAGCAATTCCCCTTGCCCGCATTGCTTTCTCTCTCTGCATTTGACTGAAGAAAAAAAAGTAAGAGTGATGGTGGAGACGCGTTTGTCTAGAAGCGAGTCTTCTTATGCTCTCCACTATGATGATGTATAATGATGAAGACCTCCTAGCCACAGAAAACGAAGCAAAAACATACTTGGCTAAACTGCTATATAACCCATCCACAGAGAGAAAAAGCAGGAAAAAAAATTATTTTGCTCTTACGTATTTGCTTCTTCTGCTTTCTTTGTCCTGTCTGTCCATCTACACCGTCTGTCTGCCTGTGTCTGCCACACTTTTGTTTAGTCTGTGGTGCTTTATTTGCTATCCAACATCATCCATCCTTTTTCACCTTATTACTTTTTTTTCGGGTTTTTTATCTTATAAATATATATTGTGCGCACTGCTCAGTTCTAGCCTCGACAACATTTTCTTCTTCTTTCTATCTTCTTACTAATTTCAAATTTAAACATAATTTATTTATATTGCCAAACAGCGTCTGTATGCAGCCAGACTCTTTTTTCTTCTTATAAGGCAGAGCTTTGTGTTCAGTTTACTAGACCCACATTTTTTTTTCACAGCATCATCATCCAATATCTTCAGCAGCAGCAGCAAGCAAGCAAGCAAACTCAGACAAGAGAGAGCACTTCTACACACGTTGCTCTAGACAACAAGCGATTGCAAACTAAAGACTCTTGACAAGCTACTACAGTCACTAAGAATCATCCATCCAAGCAAAAAGGGCGATTTCGATACATTCCCTTTTCTCCAACAGCATCCATCCTCCTCCATCGCTACTGTACCACAACATAGACACTGACACTTAGCATAATCCAAGTAATAAAAGACAATGTCAGAAGTCACCACCGTCCAGCAGCAGCAGCAACAGCAACAGCAAACGACAACCAAGCCTGGGCTTGTGCGTGGAGGCATTGCACAGATTGACGTGAACAAACTCGAGAAACATATCTCGAACGAGGTCGAGACCTATAACCAGGGTGGATATCCTCGCCAGAGCGAAAGATACTACCGACTCATGTCTGTTCTCCACATAGCTCGTATGCTGTACCACGATGGCCACTGCGAGCCTATTCACCGCGAGTTTTACAGGAGATTGGCTCAAATACACCATCAGCAGCAGCAGCAGCAGCAGCAAACTCAAGCACCGCAGCAGCAGCAGCAACAACAACAGCAGGCCTCTTCTGCACAGTGAGGTAACATGTTGGTTTTTGTCAAGCCCTTTTTTTCTCCTGTTCTCCCATGTCTCAAACCCTTCATTAATTTTTCTTTCTATCAAACTGGGGAGAATCAATACAAGTGTTGAATGCTCTTTTTACTACCTTTTTAATTCACATTTCGTAATAGTTTTTTAATACCTTCAACAAGGTAGGTGTAGTCCCCTCAACCAACACACCCCCTTTTTTATAAATTTTTTTCTCTCTTCATATATAATATATATATATATTTATTCAAACCCCTTTGATCTAAAAAAATTATATATATATATTATGCTCTAATCGCGCGAGCGATGGCCCTTCTGATCGTTCCATACCAGGGGCGCACTGTACTGCGGAAGCGGTGCCTCAGGCGTCTTTCCCGGCGCAACACCGTATTCCCAGCTGGGCTGGCAGATCGCGACGTAGCGGACATAGTTGCCCACGCCGCCGACAAACTTGGGGGAACCCGTGCTAAGCAGACAGCCAGTCGCAGGCACCATATGCAGATTTGCGACGCCCTCGGCCTGCGCATATCCATGTTTAAGCAGCCACGCCTCTGAATCAAAATTAGGCGTCATGTCGGTATCCAGAGGCTCGTGTCCGTGAAACAAGATGTTACGCTTAAGATGCAGGAACTGCACGGTTTCGAGCGACACTTGAGGAAACACATCTGTGTTGACGTAAGGCCAGGTCTTGGACCAATCGGAGCGCACGAAAACCACAGATCTTTCAGGAATGCGCCCATATCTGGATTCCCACTCAAGCACGTCGTCCACTGACAATGCATATGAGCTGTTCTGGGCAACCTTGGACGAAATATCAATGACGACGAGCTTGCGTAAAGCAAACGTCGTGGGGATCTCGTCGGACCCTGCAAAAAACGGGTTGAAGTGAGCCGGTGCATCGAGCTGCGTGCCCATCTGGTCAGTCGTCAGCTTGTATGCCGTGGCCACAAACCCATCGGTGTCGTAGGCAAAAGCCTGCCCGGTGAATTTGTTTGTTGCTGGCGAAAACGTGATATTGCCGAATCCGCGCCAAATGGGCATATCTGGAGTGATCGTATGCGTCAGATCGATGTACTTGGCGTTGGCAAACAGCGAGTCATACGTTCCCCACAAAGAGCTGCCAGCTTTATATTCGCTGACTTCTGCTGCTGCTACATCCAGGAAGCGGGGCGCAATGGCTGCAGCATGCCCGATGCGTGGAGGCCACGGCAGAGGCGTGTCGGTGACAGTGCTTTCAGGCGCTGCCAAAGCCGGGCTGCCAAGAGCAAGCATGCTGCCAAGCACAGCGGCTACAGACACAATGACGTTACGCATTTTTATATTCTCCAAGCAACAACGAAATAAATATGTAATCGGGGCTTGTATATATTATATATATTGAAAAGTAAAGATAAGCGACAATTTATGACTGGTTTCTTGTATAATTTTTTTCTGCTTTTTTATTGGTAAAAATCAAAACAAATCGAAAAACACAACAAAGGAAAGACAAGGGAACCTGATGCAGTAATACGAAATGGAAAGTGTCTTGTTGAACAATGGCAGAGCTTAAAGATTGCATAGCGCCTCTCGTCATCTTTATAGAGAAGAGAGAAGCGGATTCTAACAATTGTGAGAACTGAAGTCTACAGAAATAAAAAAAAATTATGAAAAAAAACAAGCATTTCCAAAATAGTTTTGCGTTATTACATTTGCTGGAAAAAAAAAGTGGAAATTAAAATATGCAAATGTTGCATATCATTTAATTTCTATTCTCCCATCTGTGATAGAAGATTTTCAGGTAAAAAATCAATGCGTTTCAAAGTGAAAAAATAAGAGAGAAATCTACTTTTTGCGTTCAGCCTTCCACTTGTATATGGCAAGACCAAGCAGATCGGTGCCGACCTTCTTTTTCTGGCCCTTTTCCTTCAACACCCTACGAACAGCCATTTCCGTTTCCACCCGCTTCAGCTGCGTCTCTCTTTGCAATCTGTCCTTGAGCTCTCGCAGCTTAGCCTGCCTCGCAGATGCCGCACGCCGCAGATCCTCGCCCAATGGCCGAGCAATCACCGAGCTCTCCAGCGTCTCCACCTTTGGCCGGTTAAACTTTCTATCGACAAACTCTGGCAGCGTATCAAAGTACTTTGCCGGATCAAACGCCTTGACCTCCTCTTCATTGTCGACGAAAACCGTATGCCGCGGCTGCAAATCCCCAGAGCCAGCTGACGAGTTCAGCAGATGCATCTCACTCTGCAGCCTCTCGATGTTGCGCTTATTGATGTCGCGCTGCATCCGGACATATGTGATATCCTGGGTCTCCATAAGACGCAGCATCTCCGGCGAGAGCTTCTCGTTGCGCTCCTCGATGTGCTGGCCGTTCTTCATCTGTGACCGCTCCATGTTAAAGTAGAACTCGTCGGGGTTGCGTGCTGCTGCGCGCTCTCGCAGACGCTTTAGCTGTCGCTGTTTTTCGCTGTAGTCCCGGGCACGCAAAACATAGTCTTTGTGTTTCTCCAGGTGGCCGAACTTTTTGCGGCTAGCGAGCTGTCCGCGCTCCTTGTGCTCACGACGAGGCGCAAACTTTTTTAAAGAAGACATTTTTGATATGAAGTAAAATAAATTTAATAGGCGTGATTTTTTCAATATAATTTTTTTTTTTACAAAAAGTAGAAAAAAGTAAAGAAAACATGTAATTTGCAATTCAAATATGAAAAAGCAGCGATCAAAAGCTTTTCAATAAACTTTTTTTTTCTGCTTGATCAGAATAGATCCATACTTTGATCATTGGATTTGTTATTGCAGCAAATGATCATCTCATAATGTGGAAGAAACGATTCCGTGCTTTATATCGCCCAACCTTTTTTTTATACTGTACATACAAGTACCGAAATTATCAAATACCAGGTGTTTAGGATCCTTCCGCCTTAATTGTATTCGTACCCATTTGTATTTTACCTAGTCACTATATATATACATTATTTTTTTGTTTTTTTTCGTGTGTACATGAGCAGCGAAGACTCTTTTTTATATGGCCAGCGCGGTGCGCTTCCCATTCCAAGCAACGTGGCACTGGGTGATCTAAGCCAGGAACCCGAGAGCGGCGAGCAGTATCTGCTTCGCGTAATGAACGAGGCAGCAGCAGGACCGAGTTTTGTTGCAGCAAGAGCCAGCGATGTTGTGCAGCCTATCAAAAAGACAGAAGACCATCTAGCCATTGCTCAGGATAATCCCAATGCAGTTGCTCTTGTAGAAGCAGTCATACCCAATGAGCAATGGTGCAGCAATTATGCTAAAAGTCTTAAAAAGGATCGTTCTAGATTCAGGTATATAATCAAGCAAACGCCTATTCCAATTGATTTTGCACTTCCAGAAGCAGGAAATTCGCGGGCATGGAAAACCTTTTGCTACGAAACCAGCAGCAACAGAGGCATTCTGTTTGCATTGGCTGCCATGGACCAGGCAATGACAATTCGGCTGATAAAGTGGATGACCATGTGGCTGGCTGCAGACAGATTGTGGCGAGCAGAGGGTATCTGGCTGTGGTATTTGATACTTAAGCTGGACGAGCTACTGGACCATGACGACATGCACACGCTACGCGAACTTTGTCGGAGATTAAGGAAGATTCGTGAAAACATTAGCCAGAAGATTGGCCATAATTTCATTGATCTGGCTGTGCATCGCAGCGAGGAAATAGCTGCGCTCAATATATTGATTATATCAATCACACGTGGCTACGGCCAACTTGATATGGAGAAATAGATTTGTGGAGTAAAGCAAATGTCATGTCAGGCCATGTGCCCTTATTTAGCCGACTATCGTTTGTCAATATATGGACCATATGGGAGTTGGAGAAAAAAAGCAATATCGGTCAGATTACCTTTACTTTGATAAAATATTAGCATACATGTGGCCCAACACTTTACAATAATATATTTATTTCGTCAAACAATTTATCGTATTTTTTTTCCAATGATAGTGCTCGAGCAAGCTACTCATTTTTTAATGCAATAATGGCACAAAAAGTCGAAAAGACAAAAGTTGGAGAAATAAAATACTTTTTTTTTATTCTTCTGTAAAAGATGGAGATAGCCTTGTAAAGGAACCCGGAGAAGTCGTTATTTTATTCTGTCCATGCTGTTGCTAATATAGCCATATACATGTGTTTTGCGTTACAAAATTTAAATATATACATATTTGATTTTATTTTAAGCAGAGAGTAGAGACAGAAACTTTAAAGTCGTTGAATGTCAAGATCCATGGTGTATAAAACGCAAAGGGTTTGCGACCAACGTTTGCGGTTAGTCTCAAAAACCAATTCCATTGACTACATCCTTCTTATTTCTTTTCTATACTTGATAAGCCAGAAAAAGGTATTCTAACGTAACCGACTGCTAATACAGATAGGGACATAGACCTTTACCGCTTATATACAACCACGATCTCACATTTCTTCACGTACTTTATATTTTTCTCCTTTCAGCCATCAGATCTATAGAAACATGAAGACGTCTCTCAACATCAGCGCCCTTTTCTTGGCTCTGGCTGCTGCTGCTTTTGCCAGCCCCGCTGATTTCCACCAGATGGGACTTGCCAAGCGCGGCGACTACTCTGTGGTCGAGAGCTCGACAGAGGTGCCCCCTACATCCGGCGGTGGCGGTGGCGGATACGAGGCTTCTGAGGAGCCGTCCTCGGAAGAGCCCCCAGCACCCGGAACCTACGAGGCCTCTGAGGAGCCCTCTTCTGAGGAGCCTTCATCTGAGGAACCCCCAGCACCAGGCACCTATGAAGCATCTGAGGAGCCCTCTTCCGAGGAGCCCCCTGCACCAGGTACCTACGAGGCCTCCGAGGAGCCCTCTTCTGAGGAGCCTTCATCTGAGGAACCCCCTGCACCAGGTACCTATGAAGCATCTGAGGAGCCTTCTTCCGAGGAGCCCCCTGCACCAGGTACCTACGAGGACAGCGAGACGCCAAGCACCGAGGTCCCATCTTCTACTACTGAGGCACCCCCTCCAACCACCGAAGCTCCTCCTCCCACTACCGAGGCTCCTCCTCCCAGTACCCACACTGGCTGCACCTCGAGCGCTCCTCCTCCAACAACTCACACGGATTGCACGACCACTGCTCCTCCTCCTACCACCGAAGCACCTCCCCCTACGACTGAGGCACCACCTCCCACCACCGAGGCTCCTCCTCCTAGCACCCACACCGGTTGCACGTCTAGCGCTCCTCCGCCAACGACCGAGGCTCCTCCTACCCCTACCACCACTGAGGCTCCTCCTCCCAGCACCCACACTAGCTGCACCTCGAGCGCTCCTCCTCCAACAACTCACACGGATTGCACCACCACTGCTCCTCCTCCAACCACAGAGGCTCCTCCTCCTACTACCGAAGCACCCCCTCCTACGACCGAGGCTCCTCCTCCCAGCACTCACACCGGCTGTACCTCGAGCGCTCCTCCTCCCACTACCGAGGCTCCTCCCCCTCCTACCACCACCGAGGCTCCTCCTCCCAGCACCCACACTAGCTGCACCTCGAGCGCTCCTCCGCCAACGACCGAGGCTCCTCCCCCTACAACCGAAGCTCCGCCGCCGACTACTGAGGCACCCCCTCCAACCACAGAGGCCCCTCCCCCAGGAACTCACACCAGCTGCACCACCACTGCTCCTCCGCCAGACACTGAGGTCCCTACCACATCCACTACTACGGTGACTACAACCGTTCCTCCTCCCGATACATCCGTTCCCTCGACCGAGATCCCTAGCACTGCCGTTTACAGCGCTTAAGCTACACACTGTAGTCGTCTACATCGCTTTTTAATTTGGCGGAGCTTATTTGGTGTCTTTTTTAATATTAAATTTTTATTACTTTTTCATCTAAATCCAGGGGTTTTAAAAGTTACAAGCGACTGTTGACCACGAAACTCGCCAAATGGTCCAGACAGTTTTGTTATTTTTGAGGAAATAAGATTTGGAAATCATTAAAATGCATGATCGGTCCTTGAGACAATTAAGAGACGCGTTTTTTTTGCAAAGCTGTGCTTATAATGTAATTGTTGTGTTTAAATTGTTTCTTTGGATTTAAACCTTTTTCTCCTTAAAATGAGCTTTTTGTTTCCTTCAAACCCAATTTAAACTTCATCCTACTTTTTTTTACTTTATATTTCTTCATTTATTTCTCTTACAAGCTAATGACAGACTCGTGGCTTCCCAGCTTTTTGCGCAGTCCCCTTGCAGCTCTCATCGGAGAGGATTGCACGGTCACTCTTGTTGACAATCTGGACCTTCTAGAGCCGCATTGTCTGCGCCATGCGCTCTCCAAGGGTCTCGGACTTGGAATCGTGCTTGGCGGGTGTGTTGTCAAGCTCCCGCAGCTGTTCAAGATTCTCAAGTCAAAATCGGTTGCTGGAATCAGTCTGTCGTCCTATATTCTTGAGGTCCTTGCCAACGCAATCACCATCGCTTACAATTTCCGCAACGGCTATGCATTCACCACCTATGGCGAGGCTGTCTTCATTGGCATTCAGAACATTGCCATCACCATGCTGATGCTCTTGTTTACTGGCCGCGCTGCGCTTGGTGTCGTCACTGCTGCCTCGCTTGTGTTCTTTACTTACTCTCTGTTTGACGTCTCGCTGGTTGGCGGGTCTTTGCTTTCGACGCTTTATGGCCTGACGATTCCGCTGGTTATCTCTTCCAGGATCCCTCAGATCTATACCATCCATGTCAACAAGTATACCGGTCAGCTCTCGGCATTTGCTGTGTTCAACTACTTTTTTGGAACCGCCGCACGTCTGTTCACCACGCTTGTTGAAGTAGACGACTCGCTCGTTTTGCTCGGAAACGTCTTGGCAACGATTGCTAATGGAATCCTCGCTGCACAGATGCTTTACTACTGGAACGCACCTGCACCCAAGGACAAATACAGGTTGGACTCTAAAAAGAAAGAATGAATAGCTGCATTAACATCTGCTTATCCTTCATCAAAAGAAAAAAGGGACTTTTTAAGATATGGACTTTGCATTGTTGTTATCCTTGTTTCGTACTTTTCTTAAATAGCAATATACCATTCGTTTTCCTTTTTTTAATATGGTGAACAATCTTTTTTTATTTTGCCAACTTGTAGCTTCGACCTGCCACTCTGGATGGGTGGATCCCAAGCTCTCGGCAAGCCTAAACAGGTCTAGACAAATCTAAGCGCCGCTCTGTTGCAAGACATGCTAAACGCTCTTTTCTTTCCATCCTGTCTACTTTCTCTCTTAAATCATACAGATAACTTGTACTTTTTTATTTTTTTTTTATCTACAACATTTCAACAAGTGGGCCTTTCTTCTGCCTCAAATCTCCTTTGTCGCTTTCTGACTTACGATCGGGCTTAACAATGTTCCGCAACACCGAAGAGCTCATGTAATTTGCCAAGTCTTCCGAATCGTCTTGCTGCACCTGTTCATGCCCGTCCTTTTTGAGCTGTATCGATTCCTTGTCTGCTTCAGATATATCGTTGTCGTCGTCGCTATCAATAAACTGAACCAACTTTTTACCTGTGCTCAAATCGGACTGATTTAAATTATCAGTCTTTTCAGAGTCGACTTGCGCGTCTAGAGATAAGTTTGCCATAGCGCTGCTTTCTTCCAAAGCTGCATTAATCGTCTCTTTGAGATCTAACACTTTGTATTGGTTACCTTCGCCGTCATCTTCTTGTTCGCTCTCTGAGCTCTGAAGCGCAAGATCCTCAAGTGCATCGAGATCCCATCCTACTTCGTCTTTATCGATTTCAAAGTGATGGATCTTGTGGGCTAGCGAGCGAATTGCCTTGTCGCTAGCCAATGTCTGGATCCATACACAGTAGTCGTCGATGTAAAGTTTGCTGTAGATGTAATATATATCGTGCTTGTCAAATATACTCTTGATCTCAAGCAATGCCTTTAGCACAGCCCGACGACCAAGCTTTAGGATAGCATATACGTCTTCAAGCGCCTTTTCGCAAAGCTCCCAGTTACGATAAAGAGGATATGATAGTCCACGACGGAAGCAAGTGATAATTGTAGACTTCAAAGTTGAGAACTGCTCTAGATTGGAAAAAGTCGCTGAAACTACGCCGATTGCCCACGCTGACTCTACAGTGGGCTCACCCTGATTGATTCGATGGTCCAAAGAGTAAGAGAACAGGATATCGACCAAGCCCAGGTAAACTGCCTGACGGTCAGCGATAATGTGCGTTTTGCGAGGCAGGTCCATCATCATCTTTTTCTCGTTATCTGTAAATTCAATCATATCTGACAAAGAAGTTTCTTCGATATTTGCATGGCTTTGAGCACTTGCCGTATCTGCTACCGAATCCAAATCAATTTTTTTCTTTGCTTTTTGCGACTGACGCAGTATCGAGAAAAGCTCGGTTTTAAATTGAATTGATAATCTGATCTCGTCGTCGTCGTCGTTCATATAGTTCTCCATATAATACGCGTCGTCAAACTTTGCATCTTCGGTAGCTAATCTTTGCTCTCGACGCTCCTCTGCACTCTGATGTTCAGGGTCAGTCACTTCATTGACCTCGTTAGCTGTCGAATGCACATGAGCCAAAACCCCGCTGTACTGCTCGTTGAATCCATACTTGACCTGACCCATCAGCAGTTCATTACTATCGGCTTGAGGCAGATTCTGTGGAAGCTCCCATTCAAAATCATCGTCGTTAAGGATTGCAATTTGATCTTCTGTGCTGATAGAGCCACCTATTTCCTCAATTATTGGTCTAATAGCCTTGGTATCGCCATCAGCATCTCTTTCGCGCGCAGTGGCCAAAAGACTAGTCAGCATATCTAGGTTTTTAAACTGCTCGCCGACAACCTGTTTGCTCAGCACGACAGTTATATCGCCTCTCGCAGCATCAAAGGATGCAGTCGATGTCTCGTCCTCTACGACTTTCCCTGAAAATGTAAGACGCAGATAGTAAGGGCTGGCAAAAAACTTGAATTGGTACTCGTCTACATCGAATTCAATCGCCTGAGCACGAACATGCGGCGCGCGTATTGTAATGAATACTTGTTTTTCGTCTTGCCTGACGCTGAAACGAGGTGTGATCATATTATTTTTTTTTATATAAAACAATAATTACAACAATAAAAAGTGAAAAATGTTTTTTTTTTCGGAGTAAATATGGAAAGGAAAAAGAGCATCTTTTTATTTTTAATTTTTTTTTTCGTTTGACTGATCATTTATTGAGGAGAGATTTTGTCAATCAAAACTGGAAAAATTCTAATCAAAATATTAATTATGATCATGGTTGCTGGATCTAGGCA
>JANBOH010000232.1:0-24215 GCA_027478445.1 Coemansia asiatica | reverse complement strand
GAATGGAACAAGATAACACCTGAACAATGCATGGCTAACATAGAGAGCATGCCTAAAAGAATAAATACAGTAATACTGGCAATTGGCAGTCATACTAAATATTAGTTTTTATCTTTTGTTTTAATTTTTTTATTTCCGACCACAAGTGTTCCAATCACTATGTTTATTATAAGAACTTATAAAACAAATATACAAATATTTTATTAGTTATTTATTTTATAGTTAGAATATGAGGATCTAGATCTACTTATATATAAATTACCAGAACAATTGAAAGGTTAAAAGATATTCAAATTTGAGATCCAAAATTAACTTAAAAAATTTGAAATACTTGTTGCCGTGACAGTATCAGCAAAATAAATTTTGATAATAATGGATTTATTAGTGTACCTGATTTTTAGTATTTAGTTTATATTTTTATTTTTACTAATACATGATTATAAATCATCCTTTTTTTTGCAAAAAGAAATGCCAGCTTAATAAAACGCAAAATAATTACTATAAAGCAATTGAAAGTGGAAATAAAAGTTTACTTTGATTATTTTATTTAATTTTCTTATTTTTACTTGTTGTTTCTTAAAAAAAGACTATTTAATTGAACAGTTTTTGTAAAATAAAAATAAAAATAAACAATAAAAAAGTATAGGAAAGAAAAGTGGCGGTCTTCAATTTAATTTGTTTCTTTTTATTTATTTTTTTGTTGTATGTTATGTATTTAATTAGTGCCATCCTTACTTTATTGCTTGGTTTTACTATTTACATGAAGGTGTTGGCACCTCCTGTTCTGGACAAGCGAGTAATAGATGGCAGGCTGCTATCAGCAGAGCTGGGAATATCGTCGGCAAGCTAGACATCAAAAATAAACGGAAAGTTTGGAAAATGTAGAGGAACGCTGATATATCCCCGACATATGGTAGCAGTTGGACATTGCGTGGTTTCTTCAACAGACGCATTGTTTTAAAACAACCAGGTTAGAATGCGCTATAGCAGTACATATTTGAAAAAAAAAGGCAAGACAGGTGCAGAGCACCAGAGTAGCATTTCATCCTGAGCATTATACCAAGGAAAAGGGGGGCGGGACTCCAATCTTGATATCGCCATTATAGAATTTCCAGAGATTAAATTTGATGGTAAGACAATTGATAGAGCGGTTGTCTTTGATGGCAAACTGGTGTCTGGACAGACAGGGCTGATTGTCGGATAGGGCGGAGCAGAGATGGGAGCTGATCTGGATTTGCCGAGAGAAGGATTGAATGTCATTGGAGATCCGAAAGTGCGCAAGTCTGATAACAACAGGCCAACAATATGTCTGCCAGAAGACCTGATGCCGGGAGTATCGGCGTGTCCGGGAGACAGTGGGTCAGGGATGTTTCTGAATGATGGTGGCCTTTTAAAGCTGATTGGGCGCAATCCAATTTCCGTTGGAGGAAGCAAATGTGGCGACAAGGAATGCAGGCACAATTACATAAATGCAAACTATTACTTGGGTTTTATCCAGCAAGCCTCGGAGCTATCGTGTGAGTACCTATTAGGAAAAAGCAACAGCATGTCTTAAAAAGGAGGTTTCTTTGGATTGTGCACAAAAAATTTTTATGTGTATTTAAAAAAAATAAACTATTTAAAACATCATATCATTATTTGCACTTTATATTCCTTGTTTGGAATCGGCAAAAAAAGAACAAAGAAATTAGACAAGGAGAGCTCAAGGACAAAGATGCTTTCATTTTTTTTTCTTGTTTGTCCTTGTTTGTCCTTGTTTTATTTATTTGCAGATATAGATGGGAAAAAAAAAGAAAATGTTGCACTATTTTCTTTTAGAGAAGGGAAATCACCAGAGCATTTTTCTTTTCTTTTTCCAAGTATTATCCCATCATGCAATCTTTTTTTTTCATTTTTGATTGTTCTCAAAGTTATAAACTCCCTTTCCTTCCTGTCATTTTTTTTCCTCACTTTTTTTTTTTTTTTCCAAAAACATTCTCCTCCATCTTTGTTCTCTATTTTATTTTATTCTATTTTATTTGTATATTGTATTGGAATGAGCCGCCGGATAACAAACTTTGACTACGAGATCTACCCGCCCGAGTCAGGGTTCCAAAGCATCTGTGCGCGCACGCTGCCTGGGCGCACGGCCAACTTTAACGGCTGGTGCGACTCTTCGTGGCCTCGGTTCAACTTTGGCTCTGACTGGCCGCACCACCACACGATGGCCGCGCCCCCGTCCTACCACCACCAACACCACCACCATGGACACCATGGACAGCACAACAGTCATATGTCGCCGTTCTATCCACACCGCCACCATCATCAGCAGCAGCAGCAGCAGCAGTATCCGAGCATCATGGGCGGGTTCTTTGATCCGCCACCACAGCGCAGGGCAACAGAGGTGGAGACGTTTGCTGACCGCCAGGTTATTAGGCTGCGCAGCGATGTGTTCAGGGACGTCAAGCCCACGGTGCAAGTCAAGGGCGACGGTATCAGGGTGTTTGCTGCACGCGTGCGCACTGGGACGGGCAAGCACGGGACTGTGAGGCAGGATAATGAGTTTGAGTACTCGACCACTGTGTCGCCTGCGTTTGACGTGAGACGTGTGATGGCTTCGAGACACGGGGATGAGCTGGTGATCACGGTTCCAAGAAAATAGGCCGTGATCAGATTTTTTCTTTGGGTGATGAGAAACGAATGTCTATTTGATCTGGAGTAGGGAAGAAGAAAATGTAAATGAATACGCATTTTTCTTTTCGGCATTTTCTTTTCTTATTTTTCACTAGTGTATCATTCTTATTTTTAAATTATTTAAATTATTTATAATATATATTTTCTTTTATCACGAGGGCTATCACTTATGCTTGCTGCTAGATCAAGGCTACTGCGTTGTGCACAACAGGCCGTCGGCCAGCAGGTGCGCTGGATGAGCGTCGATAGAGCTCAGATGGCGCTGTATACGGAAACAGGCGATCCAACGCATGTATTGCGCGTAGCCGAAGTCAGGCTACGCAAGCCAGCAGCAACAGACATTGTCCTGCGTATGCTCGCGGCGCCAGTGAATCCATCAGACCTGAACCAGATCGAGGGCACGTATCCCGTCAAGGGCTGGTTTTCTGAGATCTCCTGTGCCACGCAGACGGTGCAGGCAGCTGTGGGCGGCAACGAGGGCGTCGGCGAGGTGGTCGAGGTGGGCAGCGGCGTGCAAAGTGTCCGGGTGGGCGACTGGGTGGTACCGCGGCGGTCGGGACAGTTCGGCACCTGGTGCACGCACACGGTGGTAGACAGCAACTCCGTTGATGTGGTTCCCAGGGAGTGGCGGCATGGTCTGGATCCACTGGTGGTGGCCAGTCTCAAAGTCAACCCGTGCACGGCGTACCGGATGCTGAGGGATTTTTGCAAATTGCAGCCAGGCGATTTTATAGTGCAGAACGCTGCCAACTCGGGCGTGGGCCGCAGCGTTGTCCAGATGGCCCGCGAAATGGATGTTCGTACCGTCAATGTAGTCAGAGACAGACCCGATGCAGAGTTTGAGCTGTTGGCTGACGAGCTCAAGGCATTGGGCGCAGATATCGTGGTGAGTGACAAAAAAGTGGCCGAGCTAAAAGATGCGATTAACGGGCCTGTGCGTCTGGGGTTCAACTGCGTCGGTGGTCGCACGACACTGGCTATGACCAAGCTTATATCCAAGGGCGGCACCCTGGTGACCTACGGCGGCATGTCGCGTCAGCCGGTGACTTTGCCCACGTCGCTGCTTCTGTTCAAGGACATTGCTGCGCGCGGTTTCTGGATGAACCGCTGGTACCTGGACGATGCCAACAGCCAGGAAAAGATGCTTATGTGGCGGGATATCTTGCAAATGGCTCGCGATGGCCGCTTTGCTGCTCAGCCAATGCAACGCGTCCAATGGTCTGCGCGGATGGATGTCAGGGATGTGCAGCAGCACGTATGCAGTGTGGTTGCCTGGGATGCTGGCTCCAAGCATGCGTTTGTGTTTGAGTAGAATTTTCTGGCTTTTTGTTTGTTTTTATCTGGATTCTTGGCATTGCAATTGATTTGTATTGTTGCTAACTAAAGGCCAAATGCACGCAATGTCTTGGCATTGCCCCCTTTCTTTCGGTCATTTCCTGCAGTGAATAGAAGAAAATGATCGAGATAAATGGTGGTGCGTTTTAACAAAACAACACCCTTTTTCATGAATGTAAAATTTCCGAATATTGGAGCTGCAGAGAAAGAAAAAAAAATAGAAATGTTTTTTTTGTCCGCAACTTGTTTTATTTTATTTTTGTAATTCCCGCATCTGTTGCGAAGATTCCAGAGATAAAAAAACACGCATTGAGTAAATGTCTTTTGCACAAGCTAGATTTTCTTTTGCTTTTTTTTCTGTATGCTCAGATGACTCGCTCCTTATTTTCCTTGTTTTTTAATGCTTTATTTTTTTTTTCTCGAATATTTCTAAGAGAATAATGGAAGTAACAATAGGGTAGAGTAGTGAAATGCTGCTGCGTAAATAAGACATACTTTTTTGTTCTTTTTTTTTATAGTAGAAAGCCAAGACTTGAAGAAAATGTACTTTTGTATCCAGAACGTCGATGGTCAATGACAGAAAAAAGAGACAAAAAACGCATACACACACACACGTATTTGCTGAGGCGCTTTGTTTTCAAAAGAAAAATAATAGATTCTGTTGTTACAGTTCAACATAAAAGAAAGGGAAAAAACAGCATTCAATTGTGTCCCAAGGAATATATGTGGTTTCTTGCTTGTGGCAAAAAAAAAACCACCTTTTTTTATTATTATAAAAAAAGTGGTTGAAGAAAGCCTCCATCGTTTCTATTCAACTGTTGCTCTATCTTTCTTCCCTTCTTTTCTCTCGCTCTCCCTCTTTTTTTCTATTTTATTGCAAGTATATAGTTATTTACACGCTTCCATTTTCCATTTCTATCATTGTTTTTGTTTTGTTTTTAGCTCTGTCATCAAGATATATATTTCAAATATTTCAAATATTTCATATCTTGTTAATTCTTATCTCTTCTCCAATTTCTTTAATTCTATGCTGTCGCTCAATGTAGAGCTGGATCCCAGCAACGCCAAGTGCCTAGTGTACAAGCACAGAGAATCGGGACTGCGCGGCAAGCTGCATATACGGACCAGCGACAAGCTCAAGCTGCGCCAAATCAGCATCCGACTGGTTAGCACCGAGCTAGTGGATCTCCACGACAGCGAGTCCAGCAACAGCCTGCATCCACTATTGCGCAAGAGCTCCAAAACCATCGGCACCTGGATTATATGGAAAAAGGGAGATTCCTCGCCCCTATCAGACGTGGACTCTGCTAGGCATGCTCAGGGCGTGCTGGAGCCTGGCGACCACCACTACTCGTTCGAGATCCCCCTGCCTGTCGGGCTGGACGGCACTGTGGTTACAAAGATGTATAGTTTAAAGTACGAGCTGGAGACCAGGCTGGAGTACTCGTTTAAGCTGAAGCCCGATACTGTGCATGCTACGCCGGTCGACCTGGTGCAGGTGCCCACGGCGCTGAACCTGCATGCCGACGATAGAATCTCGCTGGATATTGTGCCGATGCGGGTGGTCGGCGGACTGGAGAACTTTCGCTTCGACAATCTGCCCGTGGGCAAGTCTGCGTGTCTGGCGGCAGACTCTATTGACCGCAAGGACAGCTTTGTGCTGCACCATATTTGGGACAACAGGCTTAGCTTCAAGATCCGCATGCCCAGAGGCAGAGTGTTTCCCGTTGACTCCAAGCCGCTATTTGACATTGAGGCCGTGCCCATCAGCAAGGAGTATCGCTTTACTAGGCTGACGCTGGCGTTGGAAGAAATCACCATTGTGGCTCGGCCGACTATTGCTGGAATCGCGCGTCAGGGATCGGTTCTGAGCTTGGACAGCGCGCAGTCCACAGGAAAAGCCAAGGCCAATCAGCAGCAGCAGCAGCAGCAGCGTCAGCAATCACACAGTCTGTCAACCAGACGGTCGTCTTTGACCGGCTCCGTAATGTCGCAGGCCTCGACATCCAGCGAGGACGCGCACGCATCAATCAAGGCATCGCACAACGCGTGGGCCTATGCCAAGGAATGCTCCTCGGAATACCAAAATGCCATTACTAAAGTGCGCGAGCTCAGCCGCCTGCATCATGAGCTTGCGACGCAGCAGCATCAGCAGCACAACCTGCACCAGGGCACTGTGGCAGCGTTCCACGGGATCCTTGCGTCCAAGGTGCATCTCAGCGTGCCCCATCATCTAGAGAGCAACAACAACAGCAGCAGGTCGTGTGCCGATATCCGCAACTCGCATATCCAGGTGCACCACCAGCTGGTCTACGAGCTAGACTACCAGCGGTTGGACGTAGCTGAGCTCAACGAGGCCAATGCTGCGTTTTCAGCTGCGTCAGCCGATGCGCGCATCAAGGCCGTGGCACACGTGTACAAGGCTTTGAGTGGTGCCAACATTGTGCGTCGCGACGAACTAAGAGATGCAGCAGCAAATGCTGGCAGCGGCAGATCTGGCGTTGTTAGGGGCACGCTGCCTGTGGCTGTTGTTTCCAGGCGCATCTCGGATCTCTGGGGCATCCGCAATCTGTCCCAGGACACGCTGTCTAATCCATCGGCTGTGGTTGCTGCGCTGATGGATGTCGAGCAGCCAGAATTTTGTTCTTCTGCTGCTGCTGCTGATGCTGCTGCTAATGAATCGGGTCCTGCGTCGCTGAGCTTTCCTGCACCTCCATCTATTACAGTCACAGCAGATTCGTCGTCGTCATTGCATGCCAGGCGTTCCAGCAGCGTGGCTTCCTTTGGCACATGTGCGAGCAGCACGGCTGCTGCCAGCAACAATGGGCATCAGCAAGGCCAGTCAGCAGCCGATGAAAATGCCAATGTTGATGTCAGTGCGGCACTGGTGAGAAACTCAAGCACAAGCACGAGTACAAGCAGCCAACAGCAGCAGCAGCAGCAGTAGGAAACCGTTACTTACAGCTTGCCGCAAAACGCTGCTTCTGCCTATCCGCCAGCCTCTGCTGCTGCTAATAATCTCCACTATGGTGGCCGCCAGATGCAGATGCCCGTGGCACCTATGGCGATGCCACAGAGCACGTATCCGACACACCCATTCCCACATGCACCCTCACCGCCTGCTCCTGGAGGATTTAATATGATGGGCATGAACACTTCTTCTTTGCAGTACCCGCCGTATTATCCGCAGTTTCCTGGCATGGCAGTGCCTGTGCCCAGTGCTCATCCGACGTCTCCATCGGCAACGTCGTTCCAGCCGTATCCGCCAGCTCACTCGACAGCGTCTACGGGCACAGATAGCGGGGTTGCTGCACCTATTCATGCTATTTCTCCTGTTTCTCCCGTTCCTCCTCTTTCTGGCCTGCTGCCTGCGTCTATACCTACAACACCTGTTCCGGGCAACGCTGTTAGTACTCAGCAGCAAGCGATGCCCTTTGGCGGAATGGCGTTTAACCCAATGATGTTTCAGGAACAAATGCGCTTGTTCCAGGAGCAGCAGCGCCAGCAACAGGAGCAGTTTTTTAAGCAGCTCAGCGAGCAGTACGCGCAGATGATGATGTCTTCTGGCGCCCAGCCATCCCTTGTCTACTCTTCGCCCTCCACAGCTGCGGCAACTAATAACCCGGCTGCCTCAGCAGAAGCGCCAGCGACAACGCAGCCTGATGCAGCGAATATCCTACCAGAGCAAAGCGTATCGGGAGAAGCTGCAGGGGCTACTGCAACTCAGTCTGTGGCGGATCTAACAAGCCAGCAGCAGCAGCAGCGATCTACTCCTGTTCGCAACTCTGCTTCAGTGCAGTCGGCGCATAGTGCATATGAGCTGGCTAGCGATACTTTGGCTGTCGGGTCTGACGCAGCATCTGCTGCTGCTGTTGTAGTGTCGTTGAGCAGACAGCATAACAGCAGCCAGGTATCTGAGGATCATCAGCCATTGCGGACATCACACAGCTCTGAAGATGATATTGATGATAATGCAGGTGGTACCATTGCCACTACTTCTGCTTCTGCTTCTGCTTCTGCTTCTGTTGCTTTGCCTCCTAGCTACGACGATATTATGCCTCCGGAGTATGAGATACCCATGCACCAGCCACCGCCTTATCAGCCAGTCGAGACTGCCGATGCTGAGCGTCGCGGCCAAGCGCGTAACAGAACATGAAACCGCTAATATTCAGCTTCTGGACAAAAAAAAATAAACATGCTTTTAGATATAATTTATTCATATAAGCTAATCACTAATTATTATTATTTTTTTTTTCGTCTTTGTATCGACTGACGATAAGCTGGCAGTCTCTTTCGGGATACTTGGGCTTGGCTGACACGAACTGCGACATGGGCATAAGTTTCGGGATGTCCCCAGCACCTTTAATCTCTGGTCCCGTATGCGAGTAATCAACTGGCGACTTTATGTTATATGAGCGCAGAAGATTAGCCAGGATAGTGACCATGTTCATCATGGCCAGATGCTTGCCCATGCACAGTCTCAGGCCATGGCCAAAGGCAAACACCGAGTGCTTGGCTCGCGGGTCATCCAGGAACCTCCTTGGGCTAAACCTCTCGGGATCATCCCAGTTCAACGGACTGTGGTGGGATCCCCAGATATTGGCAAACACCGTAGTTCCCTCGGCAAACTCACGGCCCTGCAGGGATACCTTGCCAACGGGACAGGTCCTGGGGATCTGGACGCAAGGTACTGTCACTAGGCGCATGGACTCGTATATGCATGCTTCCAGATAAGGCACCTGGTTTCTCAGTTGGCTAAAAGTCAAGAGCTGGTCTTTTTCGGGTGGGAATTTATGCCGTAGCTCTGTTTGTACTTTTTGCAGGTGTTCCGGGTAGAGCAGCAATAGATGGATGGTCCAGACCATCGTGTAGGCCGTCGGATCAATACCGCCTATCAGCAGAAGAAACGACTCTGCCAGTACCTCGTCTCTAGACAACAAGGGCGTGCCATTGTCCTGTGGCTTGAGACTATCGACTAGCGCTTGCAATAGGTCTGACTGGCTTTTATTGGATAACTGTCGTTTTCTGATACACTGGTCGACGTAATCGCTTACTTCGCGGCAGTAGTGGTCCCAAGGCATCGTCACCAAGTGGAATATCCATGGGGGGAGCAATTGGAGTACTGCTCGGAAACACATATATGTTGTTGCTTTGCTCATCCACCGCACAGTGTCCATCTGCCCGCCGCTGCTGTTTTTGTGAACCCGGATTTCTTCCTCGCCAAACACCAAACGCGATATGATGCTGAATGTGGCCAGATTGAATGTCTCGCAGTAGTTTATTTTGCCCCCATCTTCTTTTATCGCTTGGTCCCAGATACGCATGATCCGGATGATGCCGCAGTCCAGGATCAGTGGTTCCATGCGGGCTACATATGTGGCATTAAAGTAGGATCCGAAGATCCGACGCATCCGGCTGACTTTTTCTTTATCCCTGGTGGTGACCAAGCTGTCTGTGGCTGTGAACCGGAGGATTCTGTAGTATGAGCTTTTGCTGTATCTGGGCGAGCTTAGCATGTGGCGGATATCGTGGGGATCGGTGGTGCTGATAGAGTTGGGCTGTATTGTTTGGAGAGTACCGTGTTTTTGGCTGCTGGTTAGGGAGTGCTGCGCCATTTGTCCGGTTGCTGCTATGTACTCGTAGTATCGTTTAGTCAGTTTTGCCAGTGGGTGTCCTGGAATGCCCCTATTTGTTCTTTTTAGTCTTTGTGCAATTATTGCAAGAATTGATAAAGTTACAAAGATAATTGACAGGCATATTGTTTGCTGTGCTGTCAGACCAAATATTGGTGTTAGTATTTGAGACAATGTCATTTTTATACTATATTAAATTTTTTTTTTTTTAAAAAAAAAAAATAGAATATAAGAAAATCTTTAAGCTTTTAGGTAGAAGAAGAAGAAAATTAGAAATAATTTGTTTTTTTTTTCTTGTTGTCTGAGGTTAGAATGAGGAAAGGAGGTTTTTCAAAACGTGGGTTTTAAAAATTTTTTAATGCCTTTTTTTTTTTTTTTTTTTACTAAATGTTAAAACCATATTATAAATACATTTTTTTTTTACTTGGTTGTTTGACAACACTTTTTGCAAATGGTTATTTGCCAATATAAATCACACAGTTTCAAATAGTCAATGACATTTAACAATTGGCCAATATATGTTGTTTATAAGAATGTAATATTTAAAACAGGTGTCTGGGTTATGAAGAGGCGGCTATTCAATATTTGGAAAAATAAAACAAACAAATATGGCGTATATTTTGTATATACAATTTTCACGTGATCTATCCCTACAAGTAAAGCAGTCTTTGTTGATCAGCTGCAAAAAAAATCATTATTGCCAAAACGAAGTTTGCAATTTGATTTCATTTCTTTTGTAACATAAAACACAAGCATAAACATAGCATATACACAATTTAAATATTCCTTTTTATCTAATAAAAATAAAATAATAATAAAAAAAATCACACACCAGGTTTATACATTTTTCTTTTCTATCTTTACTTATTTTCCCCCGCTAAAAAATATCTTCAGATTTAGATGCTGGACAGACTGCAGACAAACACGATATGTCAGATCGCACAGTACCTCCGCACCTACACATACAAGCAGCCGGCTCTCCAGCAGCTCTCACAGGTCAACCGGAGACTGCACAAGCTGGTGATATCGCAGGTATACGAGTATTTCACAATAACAGACGTAATCATCACAGGCGACATCGACGCATTCCGATATATCCAGCCGTACTTATCGCGGCTACTCGTGACAGATGACGAAGGGATAGACGATGAACAGTGGGCCAAGGGATTGGAGAGATTGGGACAAATGGGGTGGGAGCATATCGAGATGGTGTCTGTGGAGTTTATGGGCATCCAGGACGGCCGAGTACAGCTGGTGGTTGACTGGATACTGAAGAACCTTGTGCGGGTAAAGGAGCTGTGGGTCGAGCTGGACCGTCGAGACGTGGTCAAAAGACTATTCGGACGACACAGTGGTGGGTTTTTTGCTAATATCGAGAAGATCCGGATTATCGGCAAGGAATGCTGTATGGGAGAAGAAAAGGACAGCGAGTTGCAGGTTATGCAAATCCCCAGACTGCGTAATCTGGAGGTCGTTTACCTGGATTATATGGCGACGGCGATGACTGATATGGTGGATGTGGTGAAGAGCCAGTGCGGGACGCTGCGGGATATGAATATCGACGAGTACGACCAGGTGATGGCAGAGCGACTGGGGCTGAGAAGCGACACCGGCGTGGTGGTGGTTTTTACAAAACTGGAGCGTCTCGCTCTGGCATGTATCCCGTACCAGTGGGACGTGGTCACGGTGGATGCACGCAACATGCCGTATCTGCGGTCTCTGTATTTCAGCCAGTGCCTGTACCCGGTATATGCGGGGAGAAACCTGGTACGAGAGTCGATGTCGGTTATTCTGATGCAGAACGAGTGGATGAATCTGGAGATTTTGGCGGTAGATACGTTCTCCAAAGGAGATGTGCTGGGTATGCGGGGGAAACTGCCCCGCCTGCGGGTGTTGAGCATCGGCACGATGGGCAACGAGATCGATCTGGCGGATCCGAGTGTTCCCGATATGCCGCTGGAGATCGGTGATCTGGCGGTGATCCTGGATGCGTGTCCGCAGCTGGTGGATTTTCGCGTCGAGGTGCCCGCGGTGTTCGAGGACATGTACAACGGCAATGCGCCCGACAATATGCAGTCTGCTGAACGGCCGTTTTTCCCGCAGTTCCAAAACCTGGTAGCGCAGGAGCACCTCTGTTTGAAGCATCTGACGATCAACGCGTGGGCGATAACCTTTGACCAGGCGCTGCTTTTGGTTTATCGGCTGCCCAGACTGTGCTCCCTGGAATGGGTGTTAAAGTTCTCCTCGCGACACCCAGTTTCCTCTGACGTGGTGCAATTGGTTAGTGGAAATGGCGCGCATGGGTCGCTGGCGCATGTGAGTATGGCGCATGTCACGGGTGTTCGGTTCAAGCACGTGTTCAAGGCGAATTTGCTCAAGTTTGTCGCGGCTTTGGGCGGTGGATCGGGCAGGGGAAGGAGGATGAAGACGCTGGATGTTTATGGCGCGCTGGAGATCCCCGGGCTGGCGGGCGCTATTGCACGGGTTGCGCCGGGCTGCATGGCGTCGTTCTACCCGCTGGTGCCCTCGTGGCTCGCAGGCGAGGACACTGAGGAGGACGAAAGAGATGAGGAGGATGAAAAAGATGATGATGATGCTGATGATGATGATGTAGTTGGCGGGAACAGATGCAACAGCTGCGAAAAACACGTGTGATCAAGGGGTTTGCTAGATTTTAATTTTAACTGATCCTAAATTTATTTCTAATTCTTTTTTTTTTATGACAGGAGAGACTCGATGCGCATGCGCATCTTGGGCGGCATAGCGGGAGTCGACATGACCGACGCATATACGACCGGGAGGGTGAGGCCGCAAAACTCCGACGCCGACATGCCGAGTTCCTGCATCAGCAGAGTCAGGACGTGGTTGGCAGGCCACGGGCTATTAGAGACGTTATAGCCTGATCTCAGCACATCCGGACGCAAAGCTTTCTGCACATCGATGAGATGATCCGACTCGACGTATGCTTTGACGATGCTGGTGAACACGTACAGAGCGGCCGTCCACCGCCGCAGCTGCAGCAACAGCGAAACAAGGACGCCGAGCCGTCGGATAGAGTCCACCTGCGAGTCGACGTCTTCTTTGGCCATGCGGCCGCAGTGCAGGGCGATGGCCAAGTCCAGGACACTGACGATCCAGCAGCCCAGCGACCTTAATCTGACGATCCGCCCACCGTCGACCAGCTCAAGCAGTTTCTGGATGGCCCGGACTGACTCGAGGCTCTCGAAGCGCCCGCGGTGCACCATGAGAGCTTCGCCGAGAGGATCGAACTGGGGCCCGCTGAATCCCCAGAGCTGCCGGCGTAGATCGGGGTGCACTTTGCGGGCCACCAGGATGTTGCGCGACAGGGGGGCGTCGCCCGGAGCGCCTGGAGCCGCGGGGGGTCCGTGCAGCAGGGCGAGGGCCGTGGCGTGCACGCGCAGACGCAGCGACTCGTGGACCAGGTGCAGATGCACCAGCCAGGCGTCCTCCACATGGCGTCGTGGCTCATTCGTTGAATGGTTGTTTTTTTGGAGGAGCCGGGCCATCTGGGCGTCCCACTGCGAGGGCCAGCTGGCACGCCACAGCCGCATACGCGTGTTCCAGCGGTCGACTGCTGCGAAATAAGCGTTTGGGGGACTCCTGCTTTCACGAACATCCATCAACGCAGCATGAACTGGTGCGGCGATGACGTAGCAGCGCCAGACAGCGGCGCCGAAGGACATCGCGGCCGAGTGTCTGCATGGTCTGGGCGGGAACCGCGCGGCAAACCTGCACATGTCGTGGTGGGGCAGCTCGGGCACCCCGGGGCTGTCCAGCGGATCCGGCAGCGGGTCCAGTCTCCGGGCGAGCACCTGGGCGCTAACCAGGGCGTTGGACCAGGCGGACCAGAAGACCGCCAGCAAGTGCTCGTACTCGGTATCGCATTTGCCCGACAGCATCTGGATGCGTGCGGAGCGCCAAGGGAACAGGTGGCCGCGGAAACACATTTGTCTGGCGGTGGACTCTGCGATCTGAGCAAACTCCCACTGCACGGAGGACCTGCCTGTGCGGTACCCGTATTCGCTGAGCTGCAGCAGTGCGCAGACGGCACCTGTCGATGGGCGTACGAGGCCGCGTTCCCATTCGCGTCGTGCGGCCTCGTAGCTGGCAATCTCGACGCTGACGCCGCATGTGGCTGCGCCGGAGGACGAGGCCACTGCGAGGTACGCCAGGACCTCAAAGTCGCTGGCGGTGCCGGCTTCCAGCGTGGCCCAGAACTGCCGCGCGCCCACCTGCAGCCCCGTGTCCTCGTGCTCCGCCTGCAGCAACGATAAAAGCGACCGTGCCGTGGCGTCCAGGTCGTGTCGTTGCGCGACGCCGCCCAGTGCTGCTAGCCACGCGGTTTCTGTCGGCGACGCGTGCTGCGGCTGCGGGGACGGGGATGCCGATGGCGCCGCGTCGAGGTTTGCCAGCGGGTCGCCCTGCAGCCACGGAAGGTCCCTGACCGCCAGACGGCTGCGTGCATTGGCTGCCGAGTTACGCGGATCCAGAAGTTCCAGGTTAGGCGATAGCTCGCGCGTCGGATTAGCATTTGGTACGGGCGTTTCGCTGATCAACGCCCACATGCGTCGTACGATGTGCTCCGGCAGACCCTGCGACAGATCTGGCAGGCTGTACGCTTTGAGGATCGCCACTGGGTCCATGTTCTTTGCCGCGCCCAGTACGCTATTTTCTCCGGCGTTGCCCGTAGCTGTTGTCGATGTCATGGCGCTTATGGGCGTGTTGACCAGCGGATCGTTCGGCGACTGCTCCATCACTGTGCACGGCGACAGCTCTGGCACCGCCATGCCCGGCGTATCCATTGGTCTCCGGGAAGGCAACGGTGCTGTCGATGGCATTGCTGACGACGTCATCGGAGGCGGCGTATGCACAATGCCGCCGCTGAGCGCCGACAGCGTCGTGGCTGCCGACAACGTATCATCAGACGACAACTGCCTCATTTGTTTCCTGCCGTGCTCGTTTCTCTGATCACCAGAGCGCGGGAAGCGCTTGCGGAACCGTCCTGACTGCCGGTAGTTGCATTCGGCGTGGTGGCTCTTGCATCGTCCGCAGACGGGCTGCTCGCCGTCGCACCGCTGCTTGCGTCGCCGGCACCGCTCGCACGACCGCAACAGTGGGATTGCCCGCTCCTCCGCTCCTCGTGGGCTACTGCTGCTTTTCGACGATTTCTGTTGTTTTGTCTTTTCCGTGTGTTGTGTTGGTGGGGTGGCCGATGCGGGCCGCCCTGGTGGACTCGAGTACATTCTTTTTTTTTTTTTAGCCCTTGTCGGAATTCGGTAATTGTCAAAATACAAAATAAATAAATACAGAGTGTATCGAAACTGGAAGAAATAAAGAAAAAAGTTTAATTTTTTTTATCAGTTCCCAAAGTTTGTAAAGGAGGGGGGAAAATAGAAAAATAGAAAAAATTTAGATGCGTCTAAGAGACAGGAAAATAAAAAAAAAACCTTGAATAAAGCATAAAGCATAAATGTGTAAAAGAAAAAAAAAGTAAAAAAAAAAAGTTTTTGCCTTGTTTATGTTCTGGTCTTTGGCTGTTTTGTCTTGTTTTTTTTTTTTGTTGGTTCTAGGGCTTCGGACGGAAATTAAGTGATAGAAAAATAAATAATTTACAAAGGAGGATACAATGCTTCTTTTTTTTTCCCAGTTGGTTCCTTCCTGTCTTCCGAAGAAACAAAAAAAAAATAACGTTGCTTCGTAATAAAGGGTAAAAATAAAAATAAAAAAAGAGTAATACTTGTAAACACGTTTCTTCCAAGGTTCTTATTTACACCCTCATGGGCTTTATTTCCTTTTTGTTTTTGTGTTTTCTTAATTCTAGCCCAAAATAAAATAAAAATAAATAAATAAAAATGCGTCTGTCTGTTTTCCGAAATAAAATAAAAAAAGAAAGAATAAAATAAAAAAAAACAAGAATACGCTTGGGACACCAGTGGAGAATGAAAAGGGGTGTGTTTTTTTTTTATTCCAAACTTTTATATTCTTTTTTTTTTTTATCAATTCACACACACAAAAAAAACATGAGCAATGCAATTTATTGGACAAAAGATGCCAAGGAGTGCAAAAAAAAAGCAAAAAATTACAGACAGATAGGAGGAAGAGTGATTCAGCAGTTTATATTGCGGTCAGCACTTTTCTTCCTTGTGCTGCATCAACCAACAAAAAAAAAAAAAAAAATAATTTTTTTTAATGGCCCCTATTGGATTGCTTCTTGTTTTTTTTTTTTAGACAACTTTTTTTTTTATTGCCAGAGTTGCACAAGTGAAAAAACCAAACGCCTCATCCTTGTTTTCTTATGTTTTTTTTTTTTTTACAGTGTACTTTCGGAAAAAAAAGGAAATAAAGGTCTGCCTATCATTTTTTTCTTTACTTTTGTTTCCGACGCAAATCACCCTTCTTTTTTTATTTTATTTTATTTTCGGCGTTGTGTTCTGCCGCTCCACACTCCAAGGTCATTCTCTCCTATTCAACAATACCTCCTCATTTTTTTCAATACATTTTATTTATTTATTTATTTCTTTTGTTATTTCATGCTGACAGGCCAAAAATATAAATATATATATATATATATAAAACGCGGCTTGATGTGTTGACATTGTTCCTGCTTTTGACAAGGCTTTTTTTTTTTGATTGTCAAATATGAATAGATTAAAATAGGAAGGACATCCAACCAATTGTGCCCTTTACTTCTTGCTGTGCGTTTGGGCTCTTGCGGAACTTGGTCAGATTATTCCCATTAAAGGACAAGCCTCCCTCAACTGAAAAAAAAAATGCACTAGATAGAAGCCTGAACAATGCCTTTTCACTTGCTACTATTCTTTATCTGCGGATTTCCATTGTCATTCCCGATATCCAATCACCTTCTCATATAATTCTTTTGGTTGTTGATCATCAAGACCGATGGCTCTTTTTTTTTTTTAAAAAAAAAATAGACTAGGGACACTAAAAAAGGTATTCAATGGCATTTTGGTATTATTATTATTTTCAGACTTGATGTCACTTTTCTATTTGGGTTATTTTGGGGCTTTTATTTTTCTTGCCACTTTATTTCTTTTCTTTTGTTTTTTTTTTTTGTTTGTCGGAGTTGCGCCTCCCTTGTCAAATGTCAAAAAAAAAAAACCTGTATAGCAAACAACATATTTGAATTTTGACAAGATGTATCGGGCATCAAATACAATCAAATATCGTCATCGTCATCATTGTTGGTGGAAAACAGTATAAAAGAATTAAAGAAACTCTTTTTTTTTTCTTTGTTTGTCTATTTTCTTTTATTCTGTCAAAATATAAATTAGACAAACTTATTTTTAAACCCATTCTGACTAAGTGTAATATGTATATATTTGTGTGTGTGAAATAATTGAACTTGGTTATTTTGACAAACACAAGTGTGTGCTTTTTTTTTTTGATCCAAATGTTTTGATTACCTATAGATTATCTTTTTTTCGGATTATTTGAGTCTGTGTGAGTGACCCAAAAAAAAATTATTTTCGGTGATCCGTCGATTTGATCACTTATGTTCCTAATCCCCCGCAGTAATTTTCCTGTTCTATGTGGTGCATTTTTTTTTCACACCCATGTCTTGAAAAATAAAAATAAAAAACAAACTCCACAAAAGCGGTGGCGTACAAAAACACGCTTCTTTTGTTTCTTTACTTTTCTTTTTTTTTTTCCTATTATTAAATTTTTTTTTTTTTTTACATCTAATTTCTCCCCAACTCCCTCCATCTTCAAATCAATTCCAATATTCTTTCTCACTTATGCCTCGACCTACTCGGAGACAGCAGCAGAAGCAGGTGAAAGAAAACAGCAGCAGAAGCACAACAACAGCGACAACCGATGTCCACCACTCACGTCTGCTGCGCTCGCATACCCGCCATAGTTCACAGCAGCAGCAGCAGCCGTCATTGGAAAAAACGCCATCTCCTGCAAAGCCATCTATCATGTCTAATAGTCCTTTGTCTGACTTTCCGCTTCCGCATACGCCCAAGCCCCTGAGTCCTCGCTACGGCCGGCGTATCAGCCATGGGTCCCCAGCTGGCAGAAGAATCTCGCTTGGTGGCGCTGGCTCGGTTTTCGATGGTTTGATTGATGGGTTTTCGCCTATCAAGGCTGGACCACCGCCGCCTCAGGAAGAGCAGGATCTGAGTGACCTGGTCTCGGTTGATCTGGAAAAAGAGTATTCACGGTTTGCAGGTGTCCGGAAGAGGCCATCAACTGGTGACAAGTCTGTTACTGGTACAGTGGTTGATGATGAAAAAGTTGATCTGGATGAAATGGATACAAACAATCATGGTTCTATTGATGATGACGAGGATGATGAGAGCAGTGGGGAGTTTGATATTGACAAGTTAGTCGCTGCTGGAAGAAACCAGAGAAGTGCTCGGAAGCCTTTGGGTGCATCTGATGGTAATACTGCCCGTGTCAACGGCTCGTCATTGTTGTTGCCGTCGGGGCTGCCCAAGCGCAACAGGACCTTGAAACCAGTTATTTCAAAGAAGAAAGCGACGAATGCAAAGAAGAAAACAACAATAGCAAAAACCACTGCTGCCAAAACTACGAAAACTACGAATTCTACCAGGAATCGCAACCGTCAGCCCACCACCACATCCTCTTATCTAGCTGCTGCTGCTGCTGCTGCGGAAAGGCATCCGCAGATAATTTATTCAAAGGGATTTGACGATATCGACGACTTTAAGTTAGTGGAAGAAACCGTGTAGATTTATGAAAAAAAAAGTGATAATCAACTGATCCAGTGTATGACAAATGAATCCTACCACTATTATTTTTTTCTCTTCAAATTTCCTCCTTTTTTTATTGTTTTACAATTAAAAATGTACTATGTTTTTTTAACTATTGTCTATATGCTGAATGTCTCTGGACAATAAATTTCCTGGGCACTTCTATTATTATTTTTATTATGTTACAATAGGTTATTGATGCTTCTTATTGTCTTGCATATAAAAAACAATAAATGTATGTATGGATTACATGTTTGTATATAAACATTAAAATGCACAGATGTGCTTGGCACACACATCTATAAAACAACATGTACATCTATAAATGTATTTTTTTTTTTTTGCTTCAACAAAAATTTTGTTCTTTTGTTCTTTTTTTTTTACCTCGTCTACTGTAAATTTATACTTAATATCATTTTTTTAAAAATCAAATGCGGGATAAACGCGAACTAGCAGTGTTTGGCATAAACACTACAATAATACTCATATCATTTGTTGTCCTCTGCTATATAAACCTAAATCGAAACTACATCCCCTTAAAATGCAAAAATATTCCTTTGCTCAACACCCTGTATCTGACCATATTCCTCTGGTACATCGGCGATATATTCACATACCAGCCATCACTAGTCATTCTTTCGCGATCCACATGTATAGCCACTATGTCCTGGCTGCGAATGAGCCTAGGCGTTTACTCGATAATCTCCTGCCATATCTTCCGCATCTACCAGTACCACTGTATATTTCAATGGAAGATCCGTGCCACGGGCATCTACCTCTGGCTGCCTATCCTGTCGTGGTCTTTGTTTCCGTTTATCTACGGTATTCTGGCATCGGCATTGCCAGAAAACCTGGGAATCTCTGTAAAACTCAATGATCCTCCGGTATGCTATGCAGCCAAGCCCTCGTATTTCGTGGCCCTTGCGTTTCTCATCATACTTTTGCTCTGCTGGGTCTACGCTACATTGCTGATGAACAGGGTCAATGTATGCTTTAACGAGTACCGCGAGCTGCTTCTTGTCATCTGCTCCACTGTCTTTGTCGTTATTGTCCAGGTCGTCCTGAGATGGGTGCCGGGCATCGGGGACAGCGGATTTGCCTACAACACGATGACCAGCATGACGGATATTTTGATTGGCCAGATCAGCTTCTTTGTCCTGGTGTTCAAGCCTGCGTCCCACTGCTTATTTGATAGAGACGAGTATCTGCATGTGTTCTTGCGAACGCTTAGGCGCGAAAACAGACAGTCCGAGTATGAGCTGGCTAATGGCGAGAAAATCAATCGTATCAGTTCGTCTCTTGCTCCTGAGCAGTTTCTAGAAGAAAACATCTCGGTGTCTAGCAGGTCGATGGCTAAAATCCTCCGTGCTGACGAGCCTGCTGCTCTCCATATTGACTCGGTCACTGCGTTCCATAAAGACCTTGGTATAGACTTGGCAAACAAGCGTATGATAGTTTAGATTTAACGATTAGACTAATTTGTTTTTAATACGTTTTTTATATGTATTGATGAGCTAACCCCACAAGCATGTAATTTAGTAAAAAAATAAATAAATAACGGCAATTTCAATAACCATCTCAGTATCTATTTAGTCATATTTCTTTTTTTTTTATTCATTTATCAATTTTTTACTTTTTTCTTTTACTTTTACTTTTTTTTCCATTCCATGTCTGAAGACTCTCTGGATAATACCATCTACGACACTGTTGTTCTGGGCACGGGTCTGGTAGAGTCAATCGTGGCCAGCCAGATAGCAGCAACCCCTGCTTTAGACGCCGACAACGACAACGTAGAAAATAAAAACTATTTGAAGGTCCTGCATATAGACAGAAGCCCCTATTACGGCGGAACCAGCGCCTGCTTTTCTCTCAGCGCATTCATCGAATGGGCAGCCAAGTACCGCGATCAGCGCCAGACGCCATTTGTAAAAATAGTATTTGGCAATGTTCAGAGCAATGACGATGAGAAGAAGCAGGAACAGATTGAGACACATGTCTTTGTAATTGATGCTGTTGAGTCGGCTTTGACCAATCCAGACACTAGTGTCAGCAGCAACAATTCGCAGGCGCAAACGCTGCTAACGATGATCGAGCCCTTTTACAATCCAGCCGATGACTTACAAGCAACAGCAAAAGATGCAGCTATGCTGCTTTCTCAAACCACTTTGAATCTCTTGCTGGCCAACGACCGCAAATACTCGATAGAGCTAGCGCCGAAGCTTGCGCTCTGCCGTGGCGCCATGATCGACATGCTGATAGACGAGGGAATCGGCGAGTACGTGCAGTTCAAGGGCATTGAGCACAACTATGTTGTCCGCGGAACGCTGCTTGAACGGGTGCCCGAGACCAAAGAAGACGTGTTTGCTAGCACCACGCTCAGTCTTATCGAAAAGCGCAAGCTGATGCGGCTGCTCTCAGTCATTTCTGACGACGAGCAATGCCAGGGCCTTCTTGAAGAAGCCCGTGTCGTTGATGACTTTAAGCTGTTTTTGCAAACTAGATTTAGACTCGAGGGAAAACTCCTGGATGCGGTTCTGTTTGCTGTAGCTCGTGTCGGATATAATCAGACTATTGGCGCTGTCAATGGATGCGAGCGTGTTAGAAAATACGTCCGGGCTATGGGTCGATATGGTCGCATGGCATATCTCTGCGCAATGTATGGCGGCGCTTCAGAGCTCTCTCAGGCGTTCTGTCGTCTGTGCGCGGTTTCTGGCGGCACTTATATACTCAATACCGATGTCGATATCAGCAAAAGCGACGATGGTCTGTTTGACGTACACATGCCCAGCTATGGAACGGTCAAGGCAAAGTCCATTGTCATGGATCCCGTTTATGATCCAAAAGGCACTGTTTCCAGCAATGGCGCTGCTGTTTCCCGCGCTCTATGTATTATAGACAAACCAGTTTTAGGCGAAGACACCAGCGTTTTGCTCTGTCATGTAGACGATGCAAATATGCAAACCACATCGATGCTATATCTGACCCATGCTACTCAGGCTGTGCCTCAGGGTCAAGCAATTATCTATGCGTGGTCCAATGGCAAGCTTTGCTCGAAAATGCAGGAGCAGCTGCAAAAAGCCATGGATTCTATCTGCTCGCAAGCTGTTCCTCTATTTACAGCCTTTTTTGAAGTTAACCAGATTGTGCTATGCTCTCCTGAATTGTATCTTGGAACCAACATTCCAGACTCATTAATTGACTTTGACAGCGCTGTTGAAGAGGCCCTGGAATTGTCGAAAAAGCTAGAGAACAAGCTAGCAGAATTATAAAAATAAAATAATGGTGAATTCATGTTGTTAGAGTTTTTTTTAGTTTAAGTCATAGCATATGAAGTAGGGCAAACAACAATGTGTTGACCAAGGCAAATAATGACTCGGAGGAACAAGTCTTGTTTTTCTTTTTTGTCCTTTCTTTTATTTTTATTTATTTGTTAATGTATTTTTAAAGAAATAAAGACTAAATTAAAAAGGGATTTCATTTTTTTTATAAGGAAAGTGTCATTTTAAGCAAGTAAAAATGGGAGACTTTATTTGCTAAAGAATGTGCTTAGAAGGAAAATTGTTATAAAAATAATTATCAAGGAAAATAAGTGTTTTTTTTACAAAAAAAAAGGTTTGGTTTGCTTTTTAAATAAAAAACTGTCTTTTCTAATGAAAAGTCTCCTTTTTGTATTAATAAAAAACGTTTTTCTTTATAATAAAATGTTATTGCACACATAAAACTAGTGCTTTTTATAAGATAATCCTATTCCTTGCAAGATATTTTCATTTTTTAATGTGCAGAAGAGTATAATTGTCAAAAAAAATTTATCATAAATTGGGTGTGTTTTTCCCTTCAACATAATTTTTTTTGTGATATTTCTACTTAAAAAAAAATACATTTACTAAATATCTCACATAACATATTTATATCAAAATGCCTATTGTTAGCCAAGTAACTTTAATTAAAAATAACAAAAATATGGGTGAGTTTGATATTTTAGAACATAAATTAAATTTAAATCCAGAAAATGAAAATAATACCAATAGTAAAGATAAGAAAAAACTAGAAGAATTGTTAGGGATTGAAAGAGATATACTTTTTATCCAGTATACTAAACCAGATTCCAATAATCAAATTAAATTAATAATTTATGCCACAACATGGCAAACAATGTAAAGAATTAGTTTATTAAAATATACAAAATAAATGAATAAGTATGGCTAAATTGGCAACCTATAATGCTTTGAAAATAACAATTCATAAATATTTTCTTCAATTTTTAATAAACTAAAAGGTGACTAATTTTAAAATATATCTTACAGCATTTATTTTATAGCTTTGAAAATAGTAATGTTAATTTTGCTGGAAAATAAAAATAACTTTTTAAAAGAAAAAAAAATAGTCAGCTAAATTGTTGAACAAGAAAAATTATTCAAATGAATTAGATTAAAATATTTAAAAATAAAAATTTAATAAAAATTTTACTAATAATTCAATGGAAAAAAAAAGAAAGAAAACTAGTGCACAAAACAAAAAAACGTGCAGTTAAAAAGTAAAATAAGCTCAAAGAAACTATAAAACAAAAAATTGAAAGTCTCTTTGTTTTATTAACAATAAAGTGTTTTTTTTAAAATAAAAAGCTGCGGAATTTTTTAAAAAAGTAATTTTTTCATTTAGAAATTTTTTTTTGCGCAATTTAAAAAATAGAGCAAATGAATTGTATTTATTTGACAAAAAAATATTTATTTAACAAAAATAAATTAAATGCATTGTTTTAAAAAAAAAAAAACTTGAACAAGACTGCCAAAAAAATTTGTCGGTTTTTTTTCTTGAGCACATTTGTGTTTTAAAAATCTTATAAATAACGTTTTTCCATCTGGTTGGTATTTTTTAAAAAAAATTCTTTATTAAACAAACATACTAGTTAATTACTTTATTTTATAATGCAGAAGGTCAACAGGATATTTTTATATGCTAATGAAAAATTTGTCGACAAGACAGATGCTGTTGGCAAGAACAAGCAAATAAACATAAAGAACCTTGAATGTAAGGAATCAATAAAAACAATAAATGAAGTGTTTAAAGAGTTAAATCTTAATAATGAGGGCAACGTTCTTAGAGCCCTTTGCCAAGATAAAGGCTCTGACAAAGTAGACATGTATGTTTACTACGTTAATAATCAGGATGAGGTCTTGAACCTTATTTTAAAATAAAATACAGAAAGCCCAATACCATGAGAAACATAAATTAGTTATTTAGATAATTGAATTCTAATTTTTTTTATATATATAGCCAATGGCTCTATTTTTTTTTATAGAAAATTTTGATAAGAAAATTTTTAACATTAAATAAATTAAAATTAATAAATTTAGAGTGCTGGTTTTATAAAAATGTATTTTCTAGTAATAAATTAAAAAAACTGATGTTTTTAAGGTCTCGTCTATATTCATCTTTTGTAGCCTTTAAACAAGCACTGTTTAAACTAGTGAAAAAAAATTTTTTATGAAAAAGGAGAAAATGCAAACATGTTTGCATTAAAAGAAAAATTAAAAATTGTCTTTTTTTTTTAGTAAAAGCAATGTAAAATTTTTTTAAAAAAAATAATAAAAAGATTTATCGAGGAAAATAAAAAGAGGGGTTTTTATATAAAAAAAAAACAAAAACAAAAAACAAATGAGCCCCTTTTTTGCTATAAAAAAAAAAAAACCTGCGCAGTTTAAAAAAAAAAAGTAATGGCTTGAAGTAGCTGGATTTCTTTAAACAATAAAAAATCTTTATAAAAATTATAGCCAAAAGAAAACAAGTTTCTTTTATAAATATTAAAAAAGAAAAA
>JANBOH010000231.1:0-24353 GCA_027478445.1 Coemansia asiatica | reverse complement strand
TGATCGAGAACAACTCTGTGCCGCCCATGTTCCTGGCTCACTCGACAATGATCACTGGCGGGATATTCGCTGCGAGTATCGGTTGACTGTTTTTGCCAGAGGCAGATGCACCATTTGCTAATTGAGTATGAAAAGTATATGTATATGTAAATGTAAATGTAAATGAATAAAAAAAAACGTCAAATAATGTATATAAATAAAAAATTTTGCATAATAATAGTGTCAGGAACTGCGGGTGAATGTTTGCTTGTTTGTTTCTTTTTGAGCTTTCTTTGTAGCGCCGCCTCTTCTCTTTTTTTTTTTTTTGACATGGCGCATAGTGTGAATGTGTGTGTTTGTGGGGAGACTAAGAAAGCGATTTTCGCAACACAAAAAAAAACCAGAATTCCCAGAGTGGGGGATGGTGTGGAGTGAAAGTGACTTGGAAATGCGTACTTTTTTTAATACTATTTAGAGCCTGTTTTGTGCAGACCACACGCGAAAAGCCAGTTTAGACAAGTCCGCACTTTGGGACCTGGCTCCTGACGCTGGTTGCAGCTTTTGCACGGTCCAAATCACGCATGGATAGTTGAGTTTCAAAAACGAAAGCGAAAGCAACTGAATAAAAACCCATGCCTTTGTTTATAATTGCCAGAGATAGTTGGACATGCGCGTGCGTCAGTTTCCTCAATTAGGACGACTTGTTTTGAGGCTGTGTCTGCAGCACGCACAAACACAAACGCACAATACTTTTCATCTGCGCAAAGAACAAAAAAAAAGGCTTGGGACCTTTGTGTATCATTGGCAGCTATGCGCAAATTGTCGTATTAAAATATAAGGAGGGAAATGGAAATAGCTTTTTAAGTGGTCAAAAGGTGGAAAACAGGTGGCGGTAGGGGTCGACGCCAGGCTCCATGGGCGGCTCGACGGGCGGCTCCGGGTACTTGTCAAAGTTGCAAGTATCACCTGGGTGCCTGTGCGGGGGCACGATGGGCGGCGGAATGCGGCGCTGCAGCAGCACCTGCCAGTCTATCATGGCGAACCACGGATGGGCCTTGACGTCCTCGCCCTCGCCCTGCAGATTGCCCAGACGCTTGCCGACGTCAGCGGTGAGCAGACGCTGGATCAGGTCCTTTGCCGAGGCAGTGAAAAAGGCGGGAAACGCAAGCTTGCCCTCGAGGATCTTCTCGTAGATGCCAAAGGGGTTGTCGTCGTAGAACGGCGGGTATCCAGCAAGCATCTCGAAGATCAGGACGCCCAGCGCCCACCAGTCGACAGCCTTACCGTGCCCTTTGCTTTGGATAATCTCAGGCGCCAGATACTCGGGTGTACCGCACAGCGTCCAGGTGCGCTCCTCGACGCGCTTGGCAAAGCCAAAGTCGGTCAGCTTGACGTGGCCGCGCTCGTCCAATAGGATGTTCTCGGGCTTTGTGTCGCGCCAGATGATCTTTTTGCCATGCAGGTAGTCCAGCGCCAGGACTATCTCGGCCGCATAGAACCGCGCGACGTCGTCGGGGAAGCGTCCGGCGCGCCGCAGATGCGAGAACAGCTCGCCGCCTGGCACATACTCCATCAGCATGTACAGGTTGCGCTCGTTCTGCATGGTGCACTCGAGTCTCACGATGAACGGGTGCCGCGCTACCTCCAGGATGTTCTTTTCGTTGTTGATGTGCTCGACCTGCTTCAGCTTGACGACCTGCGACTTGCGCAGGACCTTCATGGCAAAGAACCGCTGCGTGATCCGGGACTGGCTCAGAAACACGCGGCCAAAGGTGCCCGTTCCTAGAGTTTTTTTTAAGCCACGAGAGACCCACAGCAAATAAGAAAAAGAAGCATTGTAAAGAGACAAGGACAAGGGCGTTAGCAAGACAATGCAGCAAAAGAGACAATAGCAGGTCTTGTTTTTTTTTTTTTGATGTTTGTGAGCAGACCAACAATGTTCTTTCTTACCTAGCGTGTGAAGCAGCTTGAAGTCGTCGAGGGTCCGGCCGTCTGACGGGGGCTCGCTTCCACAGCTGCTGATGATGGCTGCCGACGCTGCTGCTGGCGACCCGCCGCCAGGAATCGCCTGCACGATGCCGTTGCTGCCCACCGCGACGCCGATGGACCCAGACGCGGCAGAGCGTGGCGGCGGGTTGCCGTATGCCTGATCGCGCGCACTTGCTGGGCTGCTGAACTCTTGCGGCGTGGGCGGAAGGGGCTGCGAGTACATGGGCTGCTGGTATTGATACTGATGATACTGTTGGTGCTGAATTTGGTGCTGATATTGGTGCTGGTGCTGATATTGGTAGTGGTGCTGGTGCTGGTGCTGGTATTGGCAGTGGTGCTGGTAATAATGTTGGTGCTGGTGGCTGGCTGTGCCTTCGTGGACAGACGAGTGCAGGGCGTGTGCTGCTGGGTCCTGGCGGGCGGCGGCAGACGAAAGAGGCTTGAGCCTGGAGTGCTTGACGTGGTGGACGTCGCTTTTTTCTGCAGAAACCGAGTCGTGGTGGGCGACTTGCAGGCTGCTGAGGCGACGCTTGTTGGAAGAAGAGCCCCCGACCGATATGGCAGAGTCTGCGGGGGAGAGAAGCGGAGGATACGCGTTTTCAAGCGGAGTCTCGACGTACAGGTGGTAGCTCTTCAGAGCCGGGGTTTCGGCAAGACGAGCAGCAAACGAGTCGATGGCCTGGCCGTGCGGCTGCTGGCTCTGGATGGGCTGTGCGGCAGACGATGCGCCTGCGCTGGGGCTGTTAGTGGTGCTGTTAGTGGTGCTGTTGGTGGTGCTGTTGGTGGTGCTGGTGTCTGCTGTGTGCAGAAGCCTGGACGCGTGGGTCGCGGCTACGCGGGCCGCGTGGAAGCTCGATAATGGGGTGGCAGGAGGCGACGCTGCTCTGCTGGTGGTAGCCGAGGCCACTCTGCTGGCGGTTGCTGCCGTGCCTGTGCTGTGCTGTGCGCTGGCTGTCGATGGTGACGCCGGCGGTTCGTCCGTGGCTGCGAGTAAAAGGCCGGCGCTGGTGTCGGTGGGTTGTGCGCGCTGCGAAGTAGCCTTTAAATGTGCAAGCTTTGCATTCAGCCGCCCAAACATTTGGCGTGGGACGCTGCCGAATATAAAATAGAAAATTTTAAAAGCGTAAACTAAGAGCGCTGAGAAGAAGAAAAGAAGAGTAAAGGGCTCAATTGTACAAGCTGTAAAATAATATATCCTTTTGCTTACACGCTGTCAAATGACGCTGGCGCGCAACACAGCATGCAATGCAAGCAATAGAGGAGGCGTGAATAGGAAAAAATATGTTGGCAATGTAGAACCAGATACAGCAGGTGTCGCAAAGCAAAAACAGGGTCCTCAGGCGAGCAAATAACAGATGCAGAAAGCGTTGCTTGGAGAAGAAAGACAAAAACTGCTGCAGCTCCTCATTTGATTGCCCATACGCCTATTAATGGAAATGGAAAGTCAGCTTCGGTCGCCAGTGCCCAAGCACAAGCCCAAGCCTTCTTTTTGCCCAATCCCTTCTTATAACTGATATGCTCTGCTCTGGTTAGGCTCTGCTCTGCTCTGTTTTGTTTTGTTTTTGTCGCCCTGTCCTCCCCAGCGAAGGATGCCAGAAGCCGTTGTGCTCTTTGTGTGCAAGGCTCTTTCCTTCTTTTGCCGAGCATGTCCAGTCACCTGTCTTATGTCTATTGAAAAAATTAATGCACAGCTGCTCTTGTTCTGTTCTCCCCGCATCTCTTGCTTGCCTTCTGCCGAGCCAGCCGACGAGCCGCACGTGCCATCTCCTCTTTTGACTCTGCCTATGCTTTTGCGGGGTCCGGCGCAATGGTGAGACAAGCGTGTTTTACTTGACGCCTAAACACTTTATTTCCCGGTCTGCTGGATTATTCTGCAACAACAACAACAGCAGCAGCAGCAGCAGCAGCAGAGTTGAAAACAACCAGAGCGCAACTTGTTAGCGGTACACATAGTGGTTTCTTTTTCGTCCTTTTGGTCACTGATATGTGTTCTAGGCATCTGCTCTGCGAAAAAAAAGTGCCAATAATGCGCTGAGTAATCTTTCTCTTTTTTTAGCTTTGCAAATCAGCCCACTTTTCTTTTCCCTTTCACAATAAAGAAAGCAAGCATCCACCACTTGCGACTAATTTCTCGCTCTTCTTCCTTTATTTCGTTTGCAGTATATCCTCTACCCATTACTACTCTTTGTCCTTTTTCTTTCTCTGTATTTTTTTCTTCCTCTCCCCATTTCTCAACAGACGGACATACCATCGGTTCAACTCACACAGCCATGGCAAAGAAGCGCTCGCCAGCAGCATCAAAACGAAATCCTCAGCCTTCCCATTCAGAGCCCAGCCAGCCCGAATGCACAGCTGCTCCGCAAAAGACTCAGTGGTTCTGGACTGCCGTGCGCGTCGCAGCATTGGTAGCCGCCGCTGCTACCGCATACATAGCCCGCGACACACCGCATGCGCTGGGTCTGGGTCCGCGGACACAAGCACCCAACAAGCAGCCCAGCCCCAACGTCGGCTTCATGGCCCACGTTCTGCAAAAGTCCAAGGGCCAGAACATCTGCAAGCCCGAGGGCTACGTCATGGACACATACAGCGACTTTGACGGCATCGAGGCCCTGAACCACAAGGTCTCGGCCCCGCTCAAAAAACTGATCCGCACAAAGTTCTTCCGCACGCTCAAGGTCGAATTGTACAAGCCATGCCAGTTCTGGACGTCGGAGGGCTCGTGCTTCCAGAGAGACTGCATTGTGCAGCCGCTCGACGAAAGCCAGGTGCCGTCGGACTGGCAGGCCCAGAAGATTGACCACACTAACTTTGGCCCCTTTTCAGTAAGTCTATCTTGTCTTTCTATTCACAGAGCTGATATGATTGTGCCACGTCACAAATTCGGAATTCTTGGCTTTTATTTTAAAACACCCTTGCGTCTTTCTATATTTGGAGATATTTCTATATTTGGAAATATCCAAAGTTTGGCCTCTTTGCTTGATCTGATCTACTTCTAATCCTAATCCCGTCTTTATTTTTTAATCACTTCTATATCTTAACCGCTAATAATAGGGCTCTTTTTCTCGCCAGCGCCAGGAGTACACGGAAAAGGACTTTGCCATTGTCAACGACGAGACATATGGCGAGGGCGTCTGGTTGGATCTAGTCGACAACCCAGAGCGCTTCACAGGCTATGCTGGCGCAGGCGCCAACGCCATCTGGATGAGCATCTACCAGCACAACTGCTTCGGCGTTCCGCCATATCTCCAGGACACCGCGGGCGGCTGGGGCAGCCAGCTCGTCAACGTCGATGGCAAGTCGATGCCCTTTGTCCAGCCTCCCCGCAAGCGCCGCGAACTGGCACCGTTCCTGCAGAACCTTGCCGAGGAGGAGCGCGGCGTCACTTTGCCAGCAGACGTCCCCCACGAGTACCGCATATTCTACCGCACCGTATCGGGCCTGCATGCCTCGATATCAGCGCATATCTGCGCCGACTACTTCAATGCAACGTCCAACAAATGGGAGCCCAATCTCAGCTGCTTTATCTCGCGTATCGGTGCTTTCCCCGACCGGCTGCAAAACATATACTTTAACTTTGTTCTTTTGACCCGGGCAATTCAAAAAATGCATCCTTTCCTCAAGGCCTACGACTACTCGACGGGCTCCAAAAAAGACGACTTGGCGGTCAAAAAACTAATGCCAAGGATCCTAAACTCGGTGCAAAATGCCGGCCTCCTGTTCGACGACAGCGAGCTCTTCGTTGGTCCTGCTGGCCAGGAGCTCAAAACAGAGTTTAAGCAGAACTTCCGCAATATCTCACGGATCATGGATTGCACTGGCTGCGAAAAATGCCGCTTGTGGGGAAAGACCCAGACCCTTGGCATTGCCACTGCCATGAAGGCCCTGTTCTCGTATCCCGATCGTGCATTCCGTGGAAGCTTCACTACCCTGGACTTTAAGCGCAATGAGATCGTCGCTCTGATCACTACTTACTTCCAGTTCTCGTGCAGTCTCGAGGGCATAGAGCTCTTCCGCTCTATGTACCAGGACTTTGTCACCGACTGGCAAGCGACCAACAGCGGCTCCCAGCAGCAGCAAGAGAAACAGCAGCAGCGCCTGCCAGCAAAATAGATGATTTATATGCTGTTGTTTAAAATGGCTTTTATTTGTTTTTGATATAAATCACGTGTATTTACCCTTTTTCAAGACCATTTTGGCAAGCATTGATTGCTTTCAAAGAGAAAAATATTAACTAAAAATTTTTTTAAACGTATTCAAGCCTTTTCTTTTATATTACTCTATTTAATTTACCTTTGTTCATACCATATTAAGAATACATAAAAATATTTATATTTATATTTATAGAAGATGGCTTCGCTGATACTCTCGCCGGCAGAGCAGGACTATATAATCCGCGGTGTCGAAAGCGGGTTTCGCGCAGACGGCCGCAGCAGCCTCGACAGACGCGAGGTGACTTTGCGGACCGGAATGATCTCGCAGGCCAACGGCAGCGCCCGGTGCCGCATTGGCAACCTCGGCGTAGGCACCGATGTTCTTGTGGGGATCAAAGCCGAGGTCAACGCGTGGACACCAGGCGACGGCGTGCCCGAATCCAGCGGCGTCCTCATCTGTAACGTCGAGTGTTCGCCAAGCGCCGCGCAGGAATTTGAGGGCCGCGGTGCCGAGGAACTCAATGTTGAATTGACCCAGCTCCTGGACCGGATCTTCAACGGTCCGCAGAGTGGGATTGATTTTGAGAAACTATGCATTATTCCAAAGCAGGCGTACTGGGTGCTGCATGTCGATGCCCTGGTGCTTGATGTCAGGGGCGGGATCACCGATGCGTTGGTATGGGCCACGAGGGCGGCGCTTCTATCTACCAGGTTGCCTAGGGTGGTTGTCGAGAGTATTCCCGATGACAACGGCGTCATGCAGGCGGAATTCGATGTCGTCGATGATCCCGACGATCTGACTGAGCTCGATGGCGTGGAGAACATGCCGATTGCGGTTACGTTTAGCCGGATCGGCAGACGCTTTGTTGTTGATGCCTCTGAGCAAGAGGAGGCTGTGGCTCAGGCTAGGATGACCGTGGCTGTGTCGCCTAAAATGGATATATGTGCTGTGCAGAAGGGCGGGGTTCTGCGCGGATTCATGCCTACTCTGTTTTCGGAGGTTCTGCAGACTGCCCAGACTATTGCTCGTGAGGAATTTAGCCGGTTCGAAAAATGCTATGCGGAAGCTAAAAGCCAGGCACTGAGCCAGATCGATGAGCCGAGTACTGGAAGCACTTTCCTGGTTCCTTTTTGAGTAATGAGACCCTGGTTATTTATCAATGGATGATATTACCACTATTAATAAAAAAAATTTTGACCATTATTTTTTTTATTGTTCCTTGTCGCTACTGCAATTTTTATTTAAAAAAATAGAGGTTACGCAATGCCAATCCCTTGAAAAATCTCGGATTTATTACAACAAACACGATTCATCCATCCGCGAAAAAATAAAAATTGCAATCATCCATAACCACCAAAAATTGATTGATATTTTTTTTGTAAAAAAAAAAAGAAAAAACTGACATGCTATATCGATTGATATTATTTCAGAAACCTATTGTTTGGGAAATCGATAAGCTGGATTCTGTACTGTACTGTACTCTAGCATATATGCATGGAGCCAATTATAGCCGTTGTTGTTATTTTTTTAGTTTTTGTTAATTGCATTTAATGGCAGTTAAACAATCTAACTCTTTCACATTACTATGTGCAATGTTGTAAAAAAATGCATTCTTGGGTAAATGCCAAAACCTCGCCAACAAAACCCGAAATGACAACGCAAGCAGCAATGTCAAAATAAAAAATAACAAAAACAACAAAAGGAAAAATATATTTCTTTCTTTCTTTAAATACTGAATAACAGTAACAGAAACGCACGGCACCTGGATCCAACAACCAATGTAATTGTATATATGATGTCATACTCCTCTCATTCATAGTCCCCGAGTATGTGCGTTTAATATAAAACAAAAGCCACATTTAAGTAGAATAGAACGGAATAGCAAGAATTAGGTTTTCCTGGCAATAAGGATTGGAAATTTTGAACCTTATACGAAATAGAAAAAAATTGCTATCTTCAAAAAAAAAAGAGGGGGAAATAGGCTAAAAATAGCATTAAAACAAAAAAATTCGGTATTATCATTCACTTAATATTCTCGATAAAAATTGTTAGCATTACATCTCGTTTGACAAACATACACACATGGGCTGCTAAATATATAGACTAAAGGATAATGCAGAAATGTGTGACCAACTATTATTTCCCTGGCCACGCTACACGTTATACGCTGTGCGCCTTGTACTTAATACTATCCATAAAGAAACCAGCAACGACGCTGTGGCTGTAGAATGCAGAATCCCTGAAAGTAAAAAAGAAAAAATGTATGGGGAGGCGTCTGGCTTGACTCTTACAGTTGTTGTAACTGCGAAATGAGAATACAAAATCTTTTTCATAGTTATATTTTTATACACGTTTTTTTTTGTTTCTCCCTGATACTTGCATTGCGCAAGAAAGGCTTGTGGCTAGAGTGTAATGTAATAAAGAAAAACCAATATATGTGCTGTTTTTAAATGAACAACATTCTGTTTAAACACAGAGACTGCTTTTTTTTTCTTGTTTATCTAGGTTTTTTCTTTTAAAATTTAGTAAAGGAAAAACCAATTTTGTCTATTATTATAATTATATATTTATGATTCCAACAAGCTTTATTTTAGTTTAAACTTTATATTTGCCTTTTTCTATCTCTTCCTTTTAACGAAGGAACTCTTATCTTTATAAACATTAGTACTTTTTAATAGTTGGTAACCATTTAACATATTTGGTTATTTTCAATTGTAAATTTTTTTGTTTATTCACTTACAATATCGACTTTCTAACTATCAATACTAATTTTTTTTTTTGCATTTCTTTGGCACAATAATTTCAAGCCTTTTTCAACTATAAAACCACCCAGTTATATTTAACGACCAAGAGAGTAAAAACCCCTTCCAACCCAACCCAAGCATCCTTTTTTTTTTCAAGCGCTATTCAAAAAATGAAAATGATTGGTCGAGTATTTTCTAAAATGCCCAGAATAGGCATCAACAAAAAACTTATTCTTTTGCACCCACACTTTTCAGCGAGCATGGTCGTGACAGCTGCTTTTATAGGCATGTTTTTGGCACCTGGCATCACCAACTCGTACGGTGTCTTTGAAGAAGAGTATGAAAAATTGTATAGCAACAACGGAACTTCCCCCGAGTCTGCAAACTCTTCCAAGACGTCGCTCTCGCCTGCTATTGCCATCGGCGCTGTCCATCTAGGCTCTAACTATTTGTTTACTACCATTGCTGGTGTTCTCTGCGAACGTATTGGAATGGGTATTACGACATTAATAGGTGGATTAATGGTTGGCGCGGGGCTTTTTGCTGCTGGTTTCTGCACAAAGGTAAACATAAAAAAACATACTGAAACTTGGTTTTACAGCCCTTTAAACTATATGGTCATCTATTTAACTATCAGTTTGAATGTCTATGAAAAATAATAATAATATTCAAGTTGCTAAAAAGATATTTTTATTTTAATTTATATTCTTCTATATCTCTTCTATTAAAATAAAATAGGTTTGGCAGCTTGTGCTTGCTCAGGGCGTTTTGGCAGGAGCAGGTATTGGTACAGTTTTTATTATTGTCTCAACCATTCCTACCTCCTGGTTCAGCAAGAATCAAGGATTCCTTATTGGCGTCGTGCATGCGGGATCGGGTGTCGGCGGCCTTGTACTTGCTCCTTTGACAAGATTTCTGATCAACCGCTATGGTCTATCTGGATCGCTCAAGATCCTGGGATTGATCCTGGTAAGCGGTATATCAATTGTCAGCATGGGCATGGCGACAAAGCCCGACGAGCTGCTAGATCAGGAAGACCAGGAAAACATCGACATGGTAGCATCCACCGACGACTGCAGCAGCACCAGCGATCACAAGGTCGCTAGTCTCGCCAAGAAACGCATGTCTGTGCGCAGCTTTGGCGTCCGTCATGTGCACAGCACCAAGGGGGTTCTTAGGTCCCAGGAGTTCTGGTACCTGAACATCGCAGTGATGCTAGCAGAAGCATCCTTCTACGTGGTGCTTTTCTTTCTTCCCGTATACTCCATCGGCATCGGACTGACCAGCGAGCAAGGTGCGCTGATCGCTGGCGTAGCCAACGGAGCGACTATCATTGGCCGCATCACCATCGGGTATATAGCCGATCTCGCTGGCAATATCAATATGTTTTTGATAACGCACATCTTTGTCACCACTTCATGCTTCTTCCTCTGGTTCCCTGCAAAGTCGTTTATCGTGATGATTGTTTTTGCATGCACCTTTGGCCTTTTTGCTGGAAGTCTGACACCGATGGTGCCCTTGTGCTCGGTGACGTTGTTTGGGCAGAACGGGCTGGCAAACAACGTCGGGCTTCTGGGAATCGGCATGGTGGTGACGACCTCGGGCGCACCCGTGATTGCTCGGCTGTTCTATGAGAAGCTTGGCCAGAATGGCGCTGGATACGGCACTGTGGCGCTGTTCTGTGGCGGAATTTACTTGCTAGCCACGCTCAGCATACTTGCATTGCGCATCTGTGTTTCCAGAAACCCCTGGGTCAAGATTTAAACACTTTTTTTTCCTAAATTTATTTTTATTTTCTTGATTTATATTACAAGTTTGCTTGTGGAATCAAGTCATCTTAAAAATAAATTTATTTTAGATTTATTGCTATGCCTGCACTACCGCTGTGACGATTCAGCTCATCGCATGTTTTCTTTATTTTAAACGGCTCTTTTACGAGTCTCTTTTCTTTTCTTTTTCCATAGCTCATATGCGACGCACATCAACGTTGTCGAGCTGCATTTCTTCTATATCATTATCCTCTGTTTTTAGTGTTCGTCGTCACTTATTTAATGTGCGACATTTCCAGTGCCAGATCAGATTTCTCTCTCTTACAATTTTTAACTTCAAAAGCATTTCTATAAAAATAATAAAACTTTAGTGTGAAAGCCCAAAATTTATTATCCAATATTTTATTTCATTACAAACATCTACCATTGTCGAAGTTTAAGCGCTTCGAGTGACATCTCTGAGACAAGTTAAATCTCAGTAACGTCACATATATATCGTCCGACTTGCATGGCTTGTGCGTCTGCAGCATCTAATGCACGACACTTTCTAATCGATATATACTGTCTACAATCGAGCATCCCCACGTCAATAGAAACATATACATATACATGTGTATGATATCAGCGCGTGCTGTTGCATTCCTTGGAACAGTTTTATTGTTTTTTTTTTCATGAGATTGAAATCTTTAAGGTTGGCCAAATAGCCAGTCTGTCAGCTTGTTGCTAAAAAGAAAGAGTGCCGAGAACAGAATGAACTTTCAATTTTAATCTATAATCCACGTGTATGTATCATTTCCCCCTTGCTTTAGCCTAGCATGGCCTTTCTCATTCTACTTCTTTGGCAGATAGACAGGCAAAGACAAAGGCTGGCCGGACTGGAGGCAATAGAAGGGCAATTACTGCATGTCTTTTTTTCTCTGCTAAAGGCATGCAATTACAGGCGATTGGTTGCATTATCTTTTTTCTTTTCTCCCTTTCCCCCAGTCTATTTTCGCTCACCCCCAAAAAGGAAGTGAACATAGCGTGGGGGTTGATTGGTCACGGGCCATCCTCACTTTTATTTTTTTTTTCTTGCAGCCCCAGTGCTTAAAAAGCTTTTTTTTTTTAAAAAATAATTAGTCATTTATTGCAGTTAAGCGCAGATGATGTTTGTCAAAAGGAAAAAAAACCCAGTCACTTCATGCCTTTTTTTGCAGTACTTTATCAAGCTTGAAGCACAATTGTGCTGCTTTTATGTCATTGTGTAGAACTGGGTGGGCTGTTAATACTTTTTTTTCAATTCTCACATTTTCCCTTTGGCAGTAGTTTGTTTGTTTGCTAGCTTATATCGTGTACTTAAGACATCTCGCTCTTTGCTATTCATCTGTATTTTTTTTATACAATTATCAGCGCGTTTTATTTTATTATTCTTTAAGAGGAAAGGGACGCACACCAAAAGCAAAAAGCCAAGACATACGAAGAATAATACTAAAAAAGTCAGGAGTATTTTGTTTTTTCTTTATATTAAAAATACTTTGCTTTCTTTTATTTCCGTGCTCACCTGCCCATTTCTTTTTCTCTTTTCTCTTTTCTCTTTTCTTACAAACGCTAAATTCCCTCATTATTTACTCATACAATTTTTGCTTTTTTATTATCTTAATTTATAGCAACACCATTAAGCGCTCTCTATTACGCCTGTGCTTATCTACCAGCTTGGCTTTAAAAAGAAAAAAGCGCTCCTTTTTGACAATTCCCCGCAGCTTCATAGCTTTTTTCCCCTACTAGTTCTGACCCTTACTTATTACACAGCTTTCAGAACGGTGTTTTCGACGCACACACAGTCGCATTTACATTCAAATTACACATGGGTCCTGGTTCGACACAGGTCGCGCCGGTGACTCAGCCATCCAGCCTTCACCGGCATCAGCAAAACGGGGAGAAAAATGGCACGGCAGTGTCTGCTCAAAACCAGCAGCAGCAGCAGCAGCTCTCGCCCAAGGCGTGTCCAGCTACAGTACACAACCACAGTCATAGTCATAGCTGTGGGCATCATGTCAAAGATGTCTGCTGCATACTTCCGTCGCCTGTGCAGTCTGCTCTTGAATTTGTCGCTGACATGGCACAGCTGCTGATGCCCTCGCTTTTCATGGCATGTCCTAATGGAGGATGCAACCTTACACGCACTTTGCTCGACATTGCCAGCGTGCGGCGGAATTGCATATCACACAAGCCGCTTTCCGAGAGCAGCAGCCCCAGCTTATCGTTGTCATCATCTTCATCTGCAGAGAGCTCTCCACAGCTGTCCGAGAAGCAACTCGCGGACTTGGAGATGGCGTCGACAGCCAGCTTTGTCTCAGTCGAGCCTGGAGACTCTTTTGGATTTGACCACAGCACACGGTCATGTGCGTGCGGCTGCGAGTGCTGTCAGAGCCGCTGCTGCTTTACGTCATCGACGGCGTCAGTGCGCACCTGGCGGTCCATAGCTTGGCAAACCCAGTCACTCGTCTCTCTGCACAATCTTTTAAACTCGCAACGCTCCTTGAAAAGAGCCAGTGTCTCGCAGCACATTATTGCGGAGACCTTCCAGCTTGCTAACAAGACAGGAGCTGCCCCCACATCTAGCACTGGTCCGGCCCAGAATAAGAGTGCTGCTCGGGAGAGGAGTTCTGTTCCATTGGGCTTGCTTTCGTCGCTGGCTGTCGAGGACGATGTGCAGCCTCCCTCGTATCACAACCTCAGCGTCAACGCTGGCTGCTTTTCCAACAACGCCTCTGCTGACAAAAAACATAATGTCTCTGGCGATTCTGCGCAAAACAATGCAGCTGTCGCTGTTGTGCCACACCATCATGCATATTCCGCCACTTCCGAGGTCCCAGCCCCCGATGCAGATTGTGCATCTTGTATTGACCAGAAGCTAGTCGAGGCCAATCGTTATCTCATGCGTCGCGTACGTAAGCTCGAGATTACTAATCAAATTATTAAAGAGGCTTATGACGAGGTCCAGGAGATTTTGCTTGCCGAGCGTCAGTCGAAGGCTACTCAGCTGCAAGCTCTAGAACGCAAGCATCAGGACGACATGCTCAAGCTGGTTGAGGAATACCAAAAGCGCGAGGGCGAAAGTGGCTATTTCTTTGGCATTGATAATGAGCTGAGCAACTATGACAGTGGTCTGAGCTCTAGCTTTGAGTCGACTCGGGCCTCGAGAGCCAGCACAACAAAATCGGTTACAGCTTATCTGGACAACAGAAATATCTCTTTGTCAATCTCTGACATTGAATTCTGCGATACAGAGTCGCTGTCCTCCGATTTCAGCGGTCACAGCGACAAAAACACAGCTGTTCTTCCTCAAAAGGTCGCTGGCGATGCGTCTAGAAATGCCTTGTTATCTGCTTCTTCTGTTTTAACGCCGATGTCCCACTCGTTGCCTACTGCAAAAGATGCCTCGTCTGTTTCTGGCGATTGTGACGCCGCTGCCACTTCCTTTGCTGCTAATGCTGCTGATGATGACGAAGACGAGGACGAGCTTGATGGCATTAGTATCACTTGGATTCGCGAGAAAAATGCAAACCCTGATGCTGATGCTGATACAGATGCAGATAGCGAAAGTGACAGCGAAAGTGACAGCGATAGCAGCAGCAGTAACGAAGAGGATGAAGATGATTTTGATGACGATGACGATGACGATGATGGTTGGGGAGACAACCTTGTGCCCAAAGTCGTTGCTGGTAAAGAACGATGCGCATCGACAAGTACTGCTTCTAACCATCAGGACTCGGATAAGGAGTCGGATCTTGACTTGAGCTTTGATTCTGAGCCCGAAACTGATCTTTCTAATATTTTTGATCGGTTTAACCGTGACTCAGAGCCTTATTCTGAGCAAAGCAACTTGCAGCCAAAAGTGTCCAACTTGCAGCATCTTCTTAGTCCCGAAGACTACATCGGAATTGACCCAGCTGCAGCTGTGATCAATCGGTACTATGCCAATAACAATGGCACGCTAGACATCGCCGCTGATATAGACGACATTCCAACAGATGGCTATGACCGCGAGAGTCACAGCGAGGCCATTGGCGACAGTTATGCTGAAAGCGATGCACAGATGCTGGACTCGCTGAGCCCACACAGCATCTGGGATGCAATGCGGGACTCTAGCACAGCGAGCGTCGTCGAGGACTCGGCCAAGACCCAGGAGGACCGGGAAATGGAGCTGATTGTTCAGCTGCCTGCAGACCAGCGAATCGCAAAGTTTGTCAATCGGGCATCGTCACATCTTCAGCAGGGTGCTCGTGGCGGCCTTAGTCTGGGCTTTATGCTGCACAATCTAGAAATCCTAGCAGCGCAGTTTGCATCCAACCACGTCTCAATTCTCTGTGCGTTCATCGAGTCTCTGTATCGGCTGACCGAGGCTATTGGCAATGAGTCTAGCGACATTGGTCTATCAAGGAGCAGTGCTTGGTCTGCATCAGATGCAGCTGTGACCCCGCCTTCTGCGCTGGCCAAGAGGCTTCGTGAAGACCAGCAGTCGCGGCGGCTAGCTGTTTTGCGCGTGGTCAAGCTGCTGCATACATTTATCACGCTTCCCGACGATCAAAGCACGGTTTTGCGTCTTTTGGAGAAGCTCTCTGAAGCCAATCAGGGCACTCGACTGGGAATACATGCGTTACTGCTGCGCACGCTTTATGAAAATGAGCTTCTGGACAGCGGCTCGATCAATCAGTGGTATAAGGGCCAGCCTGCTGAGCAGTCGGCTGGTTTGCAGCACGCGCACCTGATTCGCAAAAACGCAGTGCCCCTGCTGCACCAGCTTGCCGAAGATGCAGCGAGCACTGCATTGCTGATGGATGAGATTCAGCAGCAGGTGCTGCAGACATCTGGCGGCACCAGCAACAGCACGGCCATGTCGACGCCCAGCCATATGGGCTCGGCTACTCGCGCCTGCTGGGCTGGCAGCCTCACACCTGTTTCTGATGAAAACACTATGCTAACGTCGCAGTCTTCAGATTCTGAATGCCCCGAAAGAAGCGACGATAGAGCGCCTGCTAGCAATAGCATCAGCAACAGAATTAATGTCTTGAGCATTAGCCGCAAGTCTAGTGCGCTTTTGCTAAGTGGGTCGTCTTCTAATCGGATGGCTCGCAGGCTCTCTGATCCATCATCGCCTGTTATCGACTGTTCTAGACCTACCAAACAAGTTACATTTGCTGCAGTCTAAGCAATAGACAAACAATATCGCTTGTACTGTCACTACAAAATTTGATAGTTGGTTTATACACAACTAAACCAGTTTTTTACTATCATTATTTTTTAAAGCCCTTGTATCATATTTTTCTTTTACTTTTTTCTTGTTAATTTTTTTTTTCCTTTTTAAACCACTTTTAACTTCCATAACACCGATATTTGATGAAAAGCATTATAGACAGAATGTTTATCGAATGCATCAATGGGCTTCACGATTGCATATCCGTCTCAAGCCTAAAACCTTTAGATCATTTTTATTTTTTTCTGCGTTACTGTCAGCGACTACTACTTTTTTACTTTAATTGTTGTTAGTTACCTTTGTTAAATTAAAAGAATGATTCGCCATCCACCCTCGTCAATAGCAGTTACTCACAAGGACGTTGACCATTTGGCTACTTTCCAGCGCCAGGTACTAACTGCCATGCATGGCGTCGGCAAAGGCGACACACAGACACAGCAAGCGCATCAGAAGCAGCGTTTAGGTGATGCAACAGGTGCACAGGCAGCCCAGTCGGGACTCCAGACCATAGACCGTCACAGCGAAGAGCGAGCTAAGCGACAGCAAATGTCTGTATCTGAACGGCTCGGTCTCCAAGCGAGATAAGCCGAACTGAACTGAACTGAACTGAATCGAACTGAGTCGAACTGAGTCGAAGCGGACCGATTGTTCTTTTTTCCTTCCTAATGTGTTGTCGTCACCTTCCACAGCGTGGAAAACCCAATAAAAATAATTTGAAACAAAAACTCTTGAAAGAAAGAGGGGGAAAAAGATGATTTGTTGTACAGAAAAAAGAACATTTTTTTCGGTTTGACTTGTGGTTCAAGTAAAAAAAACATAAAAAACTCTTTATCGCTGTTTCTTTCAAGTTTTACTTTTTTTTCATTCTTTTTTATTTAACGTTTAAAACTCGCAACTTGTTTTTTTTTCTTTATAGACTTGTTTGGCAAGCTTTATTCATAATCAGCGCAAGTGCTAGTACCTGTCACAACGATACTCTATTTTTCTTGTTTTTTTTTTGCTTCTCTTGCTTACAAAGTGCTTAGCTGCTGTATTAGAATCGAAACAGAGTTTTCTTTTTTTTTTTTTTTGCTTATCAAACACCACCCATCTGCAAAAAAAACTAGACTGTGACTGGTCTTTAGTAAGGTATGTTAGGCTGTCAGGGTCTGCGGTTTGAATATGCAGCTATCGTGACTTTATCGCACAAGAATGTCTTCTTATCGGTGAGCGATAGGGAAAAAAGATATAAAGGGCTGCCGGGTCTGACTGGTCTGGAAACTCTAAGAAGCACCTGTCACAGCGATGCTACAGAGTTTTATTTACTCTTCTATGCTCAATAAATGAAGCAAGACGACAAAGCAGGAGCAGATGGAGAGGAGAGAACGCAACGCATGCCCTTTGGTCTGCCAAAAAAAAAATTAAAGGGGCATAGGTAGTGTGTTCTGTTTTCTCCAGTCGGTTCCATTGTTGGCATGCGCTTTTTCTTTTGTTGCTCTCTCTCTTTATTCTTTGTGGTCCTGAAAAGGCACATTTAATTTGGCTTGCGATATCTGAGCTGGTCCATCTCTTTTTCTGTCTCTTTTTTATATAAACGCATATAAGCATCCGTTGATTCATCAATCCTCTGAACCATTATCAAGTATAAGAAAAACCACTTTTTTTTTTGTTCACTGAAAACAAAGCCGGAAATCAAATCAAGTGTTTTTTTTTTCCTCATCACCTTTTTTTCGTTTCGCGTGGTAACAGGTATGAATGAGAAGCTACGTGTTTTTTTTCCTTCTCTCACTTTTCTCCCCCTCTTACTTTCTGCTCCTTTTCAAGGAATTAATCACCTTCTTTATTCAGCTTTCTCTTGGCTTGTCCGTTTTTTTTGTTTTTCCTTCTTCTTTTACGCTTAACCTTTTATTTTATTTTGATTGCTATAAACAAATACGCAAAAGCTGCAAAATTTATAAACGCCTCTGTCTCTGCTTTTACCTGCTACCTCTGCTCGCTCATTCTTGCCTCGCTCTAGATTCGTAGTCTCTCAAGCTAATTTAAAAAATAAGCGGTCTAAAGCCTAGTTAATAGCGTATTGATGGATAACAGCGACTCGCGAGCATGGCCAAAGGCTCCCCCGTCAGTGCCAGTGCCCACTGCTCAGCACCAACAGCAGGGCACAACACAGCGCGGTATCCCGCCACAGCAGGCATCCGGCGGCGTTGGCTCGGGCCAATCAAGCACTGTTTCGCAGCCTCACCGCTATTCAAGCGGTCCTCCAAATCAGCTTCCACCCATCCAAAGGTAGTCAAGCTTATGAGCTCCTTTTATTTCTTGCAGCATTAGCTGGCCTGCTCTATCCCACTCACTCACACTCACTATCAACATCATCATTATCATTATCATCAACACACGTAGCTTATAATTCGTTTTGGCCCATTCCATCTTTTATCCCTGCTTCCTGTTTTATTTCTTTCTTTCATTTATACCCTCCCACCATTTTAACTTTTTTTCTGCCGAAAACCAGGCCCTAATCCTTATTTGTACCTGGAAAACTCGTGATTGCCCCTTTCTCTCTCTTCTCCATCGGTTCTCTGTAATGCTAGTGCTCAAGTCATTCTGTTTCAAACAAACAAACAAACCAAAAAAAAAAGAAATACAGAGATTTTTTACACTCAACAAATATATAGCGTATATACATGTATTTGCATTGATCTAGTTGCCGTGCGCAATGGTACAAATGGTACAAGCTGCTCCTTTACTAAACCCCCCCTTTTTTTTATTCCATCGTCATTAATATTTCTGCATTGATTTTCTCTGAAACACATATTTGAAACTTTGTAGCCCAATGTCTTCAAAGACCGACGGTTCTGGGTCCGCAACCAACGGTGGTCGCGCATATCCCCCATCGATAACGCATTCGTCGCCCACTGCTAGCGCTGGCATACAGAGCACGCCACACTCGGCTCGTCCTGGCAGCTACACCACAACACCGATCTCTGCACACTCTCAGGCATCATTTGCTGCTACACAGGGCATGCAGCCCAGTCCCTCAGCGCCAGTCAACGGCCCTACGCCTACCGTTACAGCCTCTGCTTCTGCTACTACGCTTCCATCTCTTACCAGCCCATATGTCCGCTCACCATCGACATTTAATAACGCACAGTCTAGCAGCATGCCTCCAATAAAGGGCTCAATCCCACAGCATCAGCATCAGCAGCAACAGCCACTTTCGCATCCAGCTTCGTCTCCACTGCATGGTCCTACGGGAGGAGCTATGGTAGCTGGTGCTCCACATGAAATTTCTTCTGTATCGTCAGCGCCATATCCATCGGCTGTGACACATACCCCGGTTCCTCGAATCCAGCCACCTAATACTTTGTCTTCGCCAGGAGCCAGAGCTGTGCCGCCTCAGATGCAGTCTCCACATATGCAGCACACGACATCAGTGCCTCCTCCTAAACAGCTTCAGTCCCCTCGCGTACAGCGTACAGCTTCTGTTCAGAACACGCCAGCCATACCCAACGTTTTACAGACTTCGCCGCGCCCGATGAGCCATGTGTCGTCGACTGCAAATATGTCAGTAGCGGCGCCTTCTTCTACTCAGCCTGGTGCATATGCTGGCGCCTCTAGGCCTGCTGGCTCCTCTGCTTCAGCTGCTGCTGCTCCAATGACTTCTGTACGTCCACCTATGCAACCGGGCTCTGCTGCAGCCACTACTGCACAATCAGCTACATCAGCGGCTATTCAGAATGGCGTTTCATCTACAATGGCAGATCTAAGACAGTCTCAAACAGCATCTGCTTCTGCTTCTGCTTCTGCTTCTGCATCCGCTACAGCTGCAGAGTCCGCATCTCGCCCACTTAATGTTAGGGACGCATTGAGCTACTTGGATCTTGTAAAGTCTCAGTTTCAGGATAGGCCGGAGGTTTATAATCAGTTCCTTGAGATTATGAAGGAGTTTAAGAGTCATGCCATAGACACGCCAGGTGTTATCGAGCGTGTTTCGCGGCTGTTTTACGGAATCCCAAGTCTTATTCAGGGCTTTAACACATTCCTACCTCCTGGCTACCGCATAGAGTGCTCTGATGATCCGTCAGAAGGTGTCAGAGTAACTACTCCAAGTGGTTCTATTATTCCAGATATGCATAGGCGTTCAGGCAGTGCAGCTCTGACTTATCCGCAATCACCTTTGGCTAGTGCTGGATCCCATGCACAGCCGGCTTTAAGAACACAACAACAAAACCACCACCAGCAGCAGCAGCAGCAGCAATACCTGGCCAAAGATCAATATGGCATCCGTCGAGCTGGATCATCGACCTCTGTGTCAAATCCTAGCATACTTCCAAGCCAGCAAATGCAGTCTCCTCAGCCTACCAACCAGGCGGCAGCTTCTATTCAATTGATACAAAACGCATCTGCTCAAGGTGCAACTGTGGGCTCAGCAGCAGTACCCTTGCAAGACACCGGTTATCCTTCGGCAACTGCTGGGTCGTCCATGGGTTCTACGCATGTCCCAGCTCGCTCGCCCAGCGCGGTGGGCTCGCCAACAATGTCATCTGGCCAGCGTCCACGCCAAGTGCCACTTGAGTTTAACCATGCTATCAACTATGTCAATAAGATTAAGATGCGCTTTGCTTCAGAGCCTGACCGTTATAAGGAGTTTTTGGAGATCCTGCAGACTTACCAGAAAGAGTCGCGACCCATCCAGGAGGTTTATGCGCAAGTTCAGGTTTTGTTTTCCTCTGCACCTGACCTTCTCGATGAGTTTAAGCAGTTCCTGCCTGACACCTCAGAGTCTGAAGCTTCTGCTGCTGGGACTGGAGCTGGTGCTGGTGTTGGTGCTGGTGCTGGTGCTGGACTTCCAGTTATTGAGTCTCCCACTACGGGCTACGCTAGGTCTTCTAGCAGCGTGCCCCAGGCGCAGCTGCCTATGGGAAGCGCACAGAACCAGATGAGGATATCTTCTGCTGATTCTCTGTCCGCTGGTGGCCGGCTGCCACCTGTGGGCAACTTTACGCCTGTTGGTGCAACTGATCCCTATGCCACTGCGCCTGTATCTGCCGGCTCGGCGGTAAGCAGCATGCCCAGTGCACCTGTCTCTGCTGCAATTTCCGGAGCTGCTTCTAATCAAGGTGGAGCTGGCGCGTCTTATGACAGCAAGGGAATGGCTGCTACGCCAACTAGCGGTCGTAAAAGAAGAGGGGTCATGTCTGGAAATTCTCTGGCACCTGGTGCGCCTGGCTCTTCTAAGCGGCGTAGCAAGGGCGCAAAGGCAGATGGCTCGCTATCTGCTGCTGGCATGATGAACGACTCTCAGATGCAAATGCAGATACAAATGCAGATGCAGCAGACAAGCTCGGTCATGGGCTATGGCCAGCAAGTGACTTCTCAAGCCATGGCTCATCAGCCTATTAATCCAGCTACAGCTACTCCTGACGAGCTTGCGTTCTTCGAGCGTGTCAAGCGATTTATTGGTCAGCCCAGCGCTTATAATGAGTTCCTGAAGCTGCTAAATCTGTTCAATCAGCAGGTCCTAGATCCAAAAACGCTGGTCGAGCGCGCTGAAAGCTTTATTGGCGATGACCAAGAGCTGTTTGGCTGGTTTAAGCAGTTTGTTGGTTTTGACGAGCAGCAGCAGATAATGGAAGATAGTCGCTCGAGCGACGAGGCCATAATCGACTCTATCCTTGGGCCTGAGCCTGGACCATATATGCCTCCAGAAGAAGTGGCAAAGACACTGCGTCCAGCGCGTCCAAAAGTCCAGCTTTCCCAGTGCAAGTCCTATGGACCCAGCTACCGGCTGCTTCCAGAATCTAGCGCACAGGCCAAGTGCTCTGGCCGCGATGCGATGTGCTATGAAGTGCTTAATGACCGGTGGGCCTCTCATCCGACATGGGCATCTGAGGATACTGATTTTGTGCACCACAAGAAGAACGTCTATGAGGAGGCAATGTTCCGTAGCGAGGAGGACCGTCATGAGATGGACATTGAGATCGATACCAATCTCTCTGTTATTCGTCAGCTGACGCCGATTGCTCAGCAGATCGAGCAGATGGATCCAGAAAAGCAGATGCAGCTGACCTTGCCCGAAAACTTTTGGGGAATGTCAGAGGCACTTCCTCGTCGTGCTCTGCGCAAGGTATATGACTCTAACCGCGCACTTGAGATTATCAAGGCCATGCACACGCATCCGGCAGTCGCAATTCCAATTGTTCTCAAGCGTCTTAAGCAAAAGGACGAGGAATGGAGACGTCAGCGACGCGAGTTTGCCAAGGTCTGGCGCGAAATAGATGCAAAGAACTACTATCGTGCACTGGACCATCAGGGGCTAACCTTCAAGTCTGCAGATCGCAAAACTATTTCTCCAAAGCATCTGATCACCGAGATAGAGACAAGGCGCAGAGAGCAGCAGAATCTTGTTGAAGACGGCGGAGCTAGAAGCCAAAGCCGCAAGGTAGCATCTGCGCTCAGGCATCGGTACCAGCTTGAGTACCAGTTCTCCGAACCCACCGTGATTGCAGATGTAGTCAATGCGATCTTGGCGCATGTCGGTCGTCAAAACTCGCAATTTGCGCCTTCTGAAAAGGAGATGATGGAGAAATTTTTCCACGAACTCTTTGGCGTACTCTTGGGTATTGAGAATCCTGTGCCATCATCAACGCTGCCTAATAGAGATATCGACTCTTCATCGCACAATACAGAAAAATCAGCTAACATGGAAGATAATTGTAGCGATCACAGCGACTTGGAAAACAGAGACAAGAGCGAGGATGGAATGCCTAATGGGATCGAAGCAGCGGTGGCTTCTGCTCCAAAGATCAATGGACTTGGTAGCATATCTGATCCGGCGACCGAATCTGCAAATGGCAAAACAGAGGAAGCCAAGGGCCTCGAGATAAAGGCAGAGGCTGCAAGTGACGATGCTACTACTGCTCCTGATAAAAAGACCGATGATAGTGCAGCTACCACTAGCAATGGCGCGGCTATGGATGTTGACGAGTCAAGTGATACTGCTAACAAAGAGGCCACCTCTGTCAATGATCCCGAAAAGTCGCAGCCCGCTAGTGATGGCAGTGCCAGCAAGCCCTCGACCCCTGGTCTTATTTCCTCGCGCTCGTGGATTCAGATTGGCTCGTCTAAGCGCGACACGTCGGCTGCTCCTACCCTAAGCTCTTTCGGCAAAAACGTGTCTCGGGCATTCTATTGCAATAGCAACTACTATGTCTTCATTCGTCTTTTCCAGATCCTGTACGAGCGGTTTAATCGTCTACGCGAAATCAGCGCTGAGTGCCAGGAAAAGGCAAGGCAAGCGTATCAGGCTCAGTCGGTTGCAAACAAGCTTGGCATTCGCGCAGATTCAGAGGTTCTCAAGGGATACGACCTTGAAACCGCTGATTACTACTCTATTTTCCTGGAGTTAGTGGATCAGTTCCTGCAAGGCCAGTTGGAGACAAACGGCTTTGACGAGAGCATGCGTGTTTTGTTTGGAATCAATGCCTATAGGATTCTGACTGTCGACAAGGTTGTTCAGGCGATTTCAAAGAACATCCAGAACCTTATTAGCGAAAGCCGGTGCATCGACATTCTAGAGCTGTTTACTACCCTGCCGCCAGTGCACGAGCAGAGCCCATTGCGCTCGCACATTGCATATCGGATGAAAGTGGAGGCGCTTGTAGGAGCCGATGAGCACGTTTTCCGCATCGACTATATCTACGAGTCGCAGACAATGGCCGTCCAGCTTCTTCGGCGAGAAGACATCACTCTTGACGAAGCAGTGACAGAGGAGGAGCGCTGGGCATACTATGTCGATTCGTATGTGCTATTTGAGCCTACCGAGGGAGTAGGCAGATCAACGCAGTCGCGTCCACGGCCATACTTGTCTAGACATCTGCATCCTGATGAATGTGACTATGTAATCAGCTCGCGCTCGAACCTGGAGATCAAGATTGCAGTGAATACTTACAAACTCTGCTTCCTGACAGGAACTGAGGACATCTATGCGAATCATTCGCGTCGCTCGATCCTCACTAATGAAGCAACGCAAAAGGCTTACAATGACCAGTGGAGTGAGCGCAGTCGAGGATGGCGCCAGTGGATATCCCAGGAACACCAAGAAAAGATGGGCGAGGGCGAAGAGCTTACAGAGTGGTGGAACTAAGCGTTTATTATACTTTTTTAATTCTCTAAAAAAATACTATTCTATCTTTTTTATATGTTTTGCGCTTTGTAAATTCAATACTTTTCTTTTTTCATAAATTGTGATATTGAATGAAAATATAAAGACATTCAATGGTTTTATTTAGTGGCCATTTTTCAAAACAAGATATATATTTTTTCAAACCAAATGTCACAAGTCCATCGACACTCGAATAAAAGGTTTGATCAGTTGATTATATATTTTCAAGATTGATCAAGCATTTTCATATGCTATATATACATGACATTTTGCTTTCCGCTCAGCTGGGGCCATATGAAGCTGAAAGTACCGCATCCCGTCTCGATCTGCGAAGTCAAGCAGTT